>CM038110.1:6989172-7225470 GCA_001642375.2 Mentha longifolia | reverse complement strand
ATCACCTCGGATTCCAACATCTCTTGAGAGTGAACAACTTTAAGTTGAGCTTGTGCTTCATCATACTTCTTCTTCATAGTGGCCAATTCCTTTGCCATGACTTCATATTTCTCATCAACAATAGAAGAAACTTTCCTCGGATGAGACCTTTCCATAGGCCATTGGTAGCTATTTGCCGCCATTTCCTCAATTATCCTTAAAGCTTCCCTTGCATTCCGGTTCACCAAACATCCTCCGGAAGTCGCATCCACTATGCTCCTTGTGTGAGGTGTCAAACCACTATAAAAATTAGTGATTTGTTGACCCTCATTAAATCCATGTTGGGGACACTTCCTCAAGAGCTCCCTATACCGCTCCCAAGCTTCAAACAATGATTCATCGCCTTGTTGGGAGAAGTGCGATATTTCGGATATAAGCTTTTGCGCCTTGGAAGGAGGAAAGTATTTGTTGAGAAACGCCTTGCATAGCTCATCCCATGTGTGAATATCCACCTTATTCAAACTCTTATACCAATCTTTGGCTCGATCTCTCAATGAAAAACCAAACATCCTCATCCTAATTGCATCATTGGAGACACCATTGAGCTTCACGGTGTCACACATATCTAAGAATGTGCTAAGGTGAGTGTTTGGGTCTTCCATAGGTGATCCCCCAAATTGCTCACTCTTTATCATTTGAATAAGCCCGGATTTCAACTCAAAGTTGTTAGCATTTATCGTTCCCCATTCACCTCCTTGAAATTGTTGAGTAGGAGGCTCAAACATTTGGTTGAGTGGAGGTTGTTGTGCCTCATTAGCTCTCCTTTCTTGCTCTTCTTTCCAAGCTCTAAATTCTTCCATCTCTTTCATAAGATTCTCCATAGCTTGATGATTAGCTCCCATTACTTGCCTCTTAGCTCGATTATCCCTCTTATGTTGCTTTTCAACTTCCAAATTCAAAGGTAGAGGTGTGCCCTTCTTTGACCTTGTGAGCATACACCTATAAACACCACCAAAAGAAAAATAATGCTTAAATTAGTAATTCAATAACTAAATCAACTATTGAAACTCAAACTATGCATTCCCCGGCAACGGCGCCAAAAATTGATCCACCCTCACTTTAGGTGTAAGGGAGATGCAATAATAATCGAATAGTAATCCAGTCGAACCACAAGGAATGCTATGGCGTGAGAATTTCAACTAGCAATCTAGCTATTTAACTACTATCCAAGCTACAATATGTCATGTTTTTGTGTTTTTGATTGATTAATGACAAATGAAAAGTAATTAACAAACTTAAGACTTAACTAAACAAATAACAAGTAGCAAATGATATAAAATCAATAAGAGAAATATGGTTCCAAATATAATCTAATAATCACTAAAAACCTAGGTTTACGGATTTGCATGGATTAGCCATTTTAATCTAATTCATATGGGAGTTCTATATATAGCAAACATCAATTCTTCTCTCGAAGCAATCAATATTAGTGGATTAACCTATGACATCTATCTCCGCTAGGTCTCAAGATGCATAAATTAACTCCAAATAGCTCAATTAATTATCGAGAATCTCCTACTAGCAAGTATTACCAATATGTTGTGATTTGATGCCAAGTGTTATGAACTAAAGCCTACTAAGCATTTAACCAAACACCTTGTATGCACTCTATGATGGCCAATCACTCATGCAATAAAACCAAGTCCCAAATCACAAGACATATGAATTAGAAGGTAAATCCAATAACAAAATCCAAAAACCTAGTTTTCTAGATCATATCTTCATATATTAGAACCAAAAGGAAATTAGCTAGACATAATTAAAGGAAATAAACCATAGAAAATAAATGAAATCATGCTTAAAAGAAAGAGAATTGAAAATAGAATAAGAAAATGGTCTTCAATTGCAAATTCAACCAATGTAGCTTCAACAATCTTCAAAATACTAAAAAGGAAAGAGAGAAAATATTTTAGGGTTCTTGGGGGAATAAAAAATAGACAAAAGATCTACAAATGGGGTGAATTCTAGGATTAAATACATTGAAAATCGAGTTTGAGTCGAATCGGGGCGAAACGGGACGAACCGGGGTGAGTTTGGACGAGCCGAACTCGCCCCTTAAGTGAAGAAGGGCGGCTGACCGGCGACCGGCTGGACCGCCGGCTGGGTCGCCGGCCAGGCTGCCGAAATCTCTGTGGCTGGTGGCGGTCCAGAGGAGGGGGGCCGGCGGCCGGCTGGGTCGCCGGTCGTCCTCTTCCTTGCCCGGTCAACTCTTCGTCTCTTGCGCGCTTTCTCCGTTTTCGCTCGTTCTCTCTCGTACGAACTCCGATTTACGAACCGCTTTTTGCTACGGCTTCCTAACGAGCTCCTCTTCAACATGGAATGATCAAATTGGCCAAATGAGTTATCCATCAACCTGCAAAAAGACACAAAGAGACTCGAGAGAACGAGGAAAACATAAACAACTTGAACTATTGAAACCCTAACTCTATGAATTCAAATTTCACATTTTCAACCCTAGGTTTCATCCTAATTGAGCTCGATTCCTCCTCGTTTCTAGCCCTCGATCCTTAGCCACATGAATGCACTTTCCAATTCTTACAAAAATGGATCGAAAACCAAAAGAAAATGAGAAAGGTGAAAAGTATGCTACAAGTTAAGAAACCTAGCATTTTTAGCATTTAATCACATAAATCGAGACTCAAACACATGCAAAACACACTCAACATGCACATAAAATACGTGTTAATCAAAGGGTCTTGAGATTGGTTTTGAGTTGAAAGAACACTCCTATAAGCTCAAAGTTAGAAAAGGAAAGAACAAGAACAAAGTTCTTATAAAAATAAAAAATAAAATAAAAAGAATAAGAGTATAAAGGAGTGTTTTTTTAGAATTTTGATAGAAGCTTGGGTTCATTTGATAAAAAGGGGTTGGATAAGGTGGAAGATGAAGAAATTCATACTTTGAAAGGAGAAGAAAATGGGTAAGGGTGCTTGGATGAAAATTTAAGTCACTTAGCCTAAAAATTCCCTACCTTAACCAATGTCCCTACATTACAAGCTTAATAAAGACCTTTTTGATCCTAATTTATGCATGCATTGTAGTATTAGAAACTTGAGTTGATAGTCAAGCTTATGGTCAAAGTTATGTATTGCATGATTTTGATGAGTGCTTACCTTTTCCATATATTGAGTGATCGAGTGATACACATTTTTCTTGTGAGGTCTAGAGTCGAATGTGCTTAGGTGATTGAGTTCTATGCTAGGAGAGTGAGTAATTTCATGAGTGTTTGGCTTGACTTGATGATTTCTTTGAGTTTAAAATGGTTTCGAAGTGAAATGAGGCATCAATGAACTTGAAATGCATATCCCATACGTGTTAAGTGTTTTGATTGTTCGTTTCATTGTTCGGGACGAACAATGGCTTAAGTTTGGGGGAGTGATTAACACGTATTTTATGTGTATTTTGCGTGTATTTAAATCTCGATTCATGTGCTTAAAGGTTAGAAATGCTAAGGTTTCTTAACTTATAGCATACATTCTACTTTTCTCGTTTCTTTTCGGTTTTCGAGCCATTTTTGTTAGAATTGGAAAGAGCATTCATGTGGCTAAGGATCGGAGGCTAGAAATGAGGAAGAATCGAGCTTAATTAGGGTGAAACCTAGGGTTAAGAATGTGAAATTTGAATTTATAAAGTTAGGTTTTCACTAGTTCAAGTTCGTTTATGTTTTTCTCGTTCTCTCGAGTCTCTTTGTGTCTTTTTTCAGGTTTATGAAAAACTCATTTGGCAATTTTGATCATTCCATGTTGAAGAGGAGTTCGTTAGGAAGCCGTAGCAAAAAGCGGATCGAGAATCGGAGCTCGGACGAGAGAGAACGAGCGAAAACGAAAACATTGCGCAAGAGAGGACGGATGGGCGGCAAACCGGCGACCCAAACCGGCGGTCCATTGGGCCGCCGGTTCACCGTACCCAGGCCGCCGAACACCACAGAGAGGCCGGCGGTTCAGACCGGCAGTCCACTGGACCGCCGGTGCCCCGGCCATGGACCGCCGGTTGCGCGAAAATGCCCCCGGTTCGCACCGTTTCGCCCCGGTTCGTCCCATTTCGTCCCGGTTCAACCCAAACACGATTTTCAATGTATTTAACCCCAAATTCTTCCCTTTTTGATGTAACTTTTATACATTTTAATATCCTAGAACCCTAGTTACATTTCCCTCTTTTCCTTTTTTGGTAAATTCAAGATTTGTGGAGCTATACTCATTGGAATTGCAATTCAAGACCAGTTTCTTCTTCCTTATTAAATTCTCTTTCTTTTAAGCATGATTTCAATTACTTTTTATGGTTTATTTTCCTTAATTATGTCTAGCTAGTTCTCTTTGTGGTTTCAATTATATGTAGATTAGGATTAAGTGATTGGGTTTAGGCTTTAATTATGAATTTACCTTCTAATCTCATGTTCATTTCTCTTGAGGCTATGTTTTATTATGTAATTGTGATTGATCACCATAGTTGCATACCAAGTGTTTGATCTAATGCTTAGGAGGCTTAGATTAGATGCTAGGATCAAGAGATTTGCATGCTAGAATATAGTAGGGTTAAGGAACTCCATGCGCTATTGGGAGTTAATGAATTGCTTGATGTCTTAGTCGGAATTAGGCCTTTCATTAATCTACTTGTCTTCATTGCAATGAGAATTGAGCGAACCATAGTTAGGAGGTTTCCCACATGAAATTGGATTAAATTGGTTAATTCTAGTTAGAGTTCTAATCACCCACCACTTGAGCCTAATCGAAGTATAATTGGAATCACGTTTATTTCCTATTGGTTTTATATCATTTGCTTATTTGTTGCTTGTTTAGTTAAGTTTGAAGTTGATAATTACTTTTTTGGTGTCATTAGTTCATTAAAAACACAAAAACATGCTTGTCGGTAGCTTGGATAGTAGTTAAATAGCTAGATTACTAGTTGAAATTCTCACGCCATAGCATTCCTTGTGGTTCGACTCGATTACTAAATCGATTATTATTGCATCTCCCTTACACCTAAAGTGAGGGCGGATCAAATGTATATTTATATATGTATTATTTATCATTTTAGGTCCAGTGCTACATGAGTTAAAAAAGGTGCTTGGTTGCAAACACTGCGGTGCTACAAAATTTGAATATGAGCCTCCTACGTTTCGTTGTGATAATGGAAAAATCAAACTTGCGTTTTCAGAATTTCCTAACGAGTTGTATGAATTATATACTTGTCAATCAAAAGAGGCTATTGACTTTCGAAGAAATATCTGTTCGTATAATAGTATATTTTGCTTTACTTCATTGGGGGTAAATTTGGATAAAGAGCTTGCATCTGCAAGACGAGGAGTCTACTCTTTTCGAGCACAGGGAATGGTTTATCATGATCTTTCAGGATTGATTCCACAAGATAAGAATCCTGATATTTTTCCAACTATATTTTTATGACACAAAAATAATAATATATCAAAATATATCATACGCAGTCGTGAAGAAACTCGTGAAAATTTTAGATGTCAATCCATTAGATTGCACCTCCTATAAAAATTATAAACTTTTTATAATAGATTGTATACAGAGTAATGAGCCATCATAGGATAAGAGAATTTATTAAATACAATAAAAAATTATGAAATATTTAATTACACCATTTGTTTTATAAAAATGATCTCATACGGCAAGGCACAAATGTTTAAAAATGAAATATGTTATAATAAATTTAGAAAAAAAGAGTCACTTTTCAAACGGATTTTTGTCAAATTAGATGTATGAAAAAGGATAAATTGTAAATATAGTTCTAAAAATTTAGCCTAAGCGTTAGACGACAACCAACTGACCTGATTATAGCTTGATTGTTAGTCTCTAGGTATTGATGTTAAGTCCACCGATTGGTTTGATTAAACAAGATTGTACACATGCTATGTTTATCTACACATAGTCTCAATACTGAAACAATAAATAATTCTTTCAAATATACTATTTTTATTTTTGGATTATTTTCTAAGAATATAGTAGTATATTACAATATTGTTGAAAATAGAGATTAGAAATTGCACCATTAGAGATTTTGTTAGCATTCAAAATAGAACATTTTTTATTTAAAAAAATTAGGTAAATAAGAGATTATACGTGCAACACACGTAATCACTGCTAGTTAGGATTAAAATTCTAATAAAGTTAATAACAAATAATATGTAATACTCCATCCGTCTCGCCGAAAGTGAGACATTTTATCAAAATATATCAATATACCTCACGCATGAATAAACAATGCATCACTTTCAGCGAGACGGAGGGAATATATATATATATATAATACTCATACGTGAGGGTGAGGTATAAAATAATAAAAGGTGTCAGAAATCCCTAAGTCAGAGGGAGTATATATTATAAAAAATATTAATCAAATATTGAAATATTGTATTTGTATTTGAAAATTAATCGAATAAAAAAATATATTTTTAATCAAATTCGAATTCTAAAATTTCGAATACGAATCACAAATCGAACTAAAAATGTTTGATTTGTTTGCGTCCCTAGTTGGATGGCTGCTAGCCTTTTATGCTATCAAACTAGCTACCTGCATTAGAGTCGTGAAGGGCTGTCTATTCGGGTGGGTCCAGGTACCCGACTCGAAATTTTTGTAAAATCAGGACCCGTACCCGACCAATAAAAAAGTTCGGGTATCCGGACCTAACCCGAATTTATTTCGGATCGGTTCGGTACCCAAAAAGACCCGAGTTATGTGATTTATTTTTTGAAAAAAAATAATAAAATAAAATATTCATCGAAATAATAACTTGTATCCAAACTTCAACATAAAAATGGCATAACCAACATAATAATCAACATAAAATAACCGGAGGACTACAGTCGCGCGGTGTCACCGAGAGAGATGACGGTGTGGCTAGTGGGGGGGGGGACGACCGACGGGCTGGGCTGGTGCAGTGTGAGCGGTGGGGGAAAAACACCAAACGGGCAGACTAGTAGTAGGGTTTCAAACTTGTGGTAAATGATTAAATGGAATGAATAATATTAAAATTAAATGAATTAGAATATTAAAAAATAAAAAAATAATTATTATATTTAAATAAATTCGGATATCGGGTACCCACCATTCAGGTCCGGGTAACCCGAAACCCGAACATATTTAGAAATCTGGACCCAGACCCGGCCTGGCCCATTACCCGAAATTCTGGTTTTCAGGTACCCAAACTCGCTTCGGGTCCGGTTCGATTCCATGTAACCCGAAAATTCGCAACCGTTTAGACTTTAGACACAGCCCTAGTCGTGGGGACTTTTGATCTTCTATTTTGAACAACCAGTTTCACTAATTCACCTCATGTGTGTTATCGTGTGTGTGTGCGTGTCATAGATTTTGTGTAATTACAGCTATGATGTGCATTGTTTTACAGTTACTTGTTTTATTGCATTGCTTTACAGCTACTTGTTTTATTGGTTGTATCTCTCCTATTCTTTGAAACAATCAGAATTCACATGCATAGCAAGATTGAAGATACGTATGTGACAAGTATGCAAAATCATAAACCTTTCTTCGGAACAAATCCTTTGGAGAAGGCATCAATTGATCAATAGTTATAGGTTGGACGCAAACTCTTTGTTGTTCTTATTTATACTTTAGACGTACGGCACAATATTCTATACTTTCGTCAATATTTTAATTTTTTTGAATTTTGAAATTTTGCTCAAATTGAATATGGAATGATGTTGCTATGCTGATGCTGATGCTGATTATAATTTTCAATTTTGTCATTTATTATTTTGCATTTTACCGTTTTGTTCATTTGTTTTATTTTGAATTTTGAATTTTGAATTGTGATCATATGAGGTTCAATTTTTAGATTTATTTTTATATTTTTCTTCACTTTTTATCTCTTAATCAATACTCCTTTTAAGCATTAACAATGTTTAACATGGTATTTGAAAAACAAATACAAAAAAAAGGGATTATATTTAAAATAAAAAAAAAAGAAACCTTAGAACCGGTGTAACCGTTGATCCGGTTTTGATTCCGATTCTTTTGAACACCTATGGTATAAGTAATACTCACTCCGCTCGCAATATGTGCTTTTGATTCCCTGTCGGATGTCCGCAATATATGTGTTTCGTACATTTTTTAACGTGGAATCCACATCTATTATTTTCTTTTTTATGTTAAAAGTCAACCAAAAACTATTTTTATATTCATTTTAAGTTAATTCCCACTCAAATTATGCAGAACTCCAAATACCACTTTAACACCACTCGTTACAAAAATTAAAAATTGTGCCAAAAATTCAAAGCACATATATTGCAGATGCAGGGAGTACTACAATAACTGCGGAAGGAAGCGATGTGAGTTAAATTTGTGGACCATATATGTGATTTTTCTATTTAATATTGATAGATAATATGGATAAATTATACTCGCACCATCCGCAAAGTATGTTGTGTAGAATCATTCCGTATGATTTTTAATTTTTGTAATGAGTGATATTAAAGTAATATTTAAATTTCATCTAATGTGAATGTATATTGAAATAAATGAATATAAATATATTTTAATGGTTTTTGAAGTGAAAAGAAATACTACCTCCATCTCAACTAATTAGAGATATTTACTGTAAATCCAAAAACTAAGAGATTGAGAAATATGTGGTTGTAATTACATCTGAGAAAAAAAAGTTAATTGTAGCCAAGTATTCTTTGTCATTTTAGAAAATGTGTCTAATTGGTAGACGGATCAAAACTGAGATGGAGGTAGTACAACACGTAAGCGAAACGGAGGAAGAAGCCTCACTGAAGACTGGAGTATGAAGTATTAAAATTAGTCAATGAGGAGGCTCATTTCATTTGGGGATCTTTCATGAGAAATCAATCTTCAATCTATTACCTTTACATTTCTCTCATCCATCCATTGCAGCAAGCCAGTAATGGCGGAAACCGCCGTAAGGATTCTAAAGGAACACGTGTCCGAGCTACTGAAATATCATTCCAGTCTCATCTCCGGAGCAGAAAATGAGCTACGTCTGCTGATAATCGATCTAGATTTGTTGGCGGCATACACTCGAGATGCGGCGATGAATCCAAAGAGGGAGGGGCCACTCGGAGAAAGAGAAACCGAGGAGCTCGTGTACGAGTTAGAAGACGCCATTGATACAGGCTTGACCGATGCCAAAAAAATGAATTTAGCCCAGGGCCATACGATAGCGGAAACAATCAAAGACCTCAGAATACGCTATGTACGAGCTCCAATCGACGCCTACTTAATTAAATTGCTATTTTCTAGTGCACCTCCCACGAGCCAGGAAGAGCAACGGACATTAGTCAACCCGGTAGTATTTCATACCATTGAAATGAATTTTTAATTTTGATTTATCATCATCATTTTGGGGTTTTGGCCCATTGCAGTGGGCTTTTGCTTGCTGGATTAGCCTGTTTTCTTGTTGATGTTTTTGGATTACATAATCTTGTCTTGTGTGCTCTGATTTGGTGGAATTATGAGTAAATAGCTCAATGTTTGTAATACTAATGATCTTAGACTGCTACATGGAACTTGGAACTCAATATTTAGCCCCCCGCAAATGAAGATTTTGTGTATGATTATGTTAATTTAGATAATTTGTTTCCAGAATCTTAGAGCTTGTTCTTATATAGGCTAAGTACTATCGTTACATTTTCACAGTTCCCACCAACCAGGAGTGATAGGATATTTGTAGGTTTCGAAGATGAGGAAAAGACCATAATTGGCTATCTTACCAAACCGAAAGACGAGCTTGAAGTTATATCCATTATTGGCATGCGTGGCATAGGGAAGACAACATTGGCACGGAGGATTTATGAGAATGATAGAATTGCTTATGATTTCCCAGTTCGAATATGGACTCATCTGTCTCCAAATTCAAAAATTAGGGATGTGTATCGCAATATTCTGAAAATGTTTTCTAGCCTGGACATGTCTAGTGCAAGTGATCATGAGTTAATTGAGACTGTTCGGGCATGTTTGGAGAAAGAAAAGTTCTTGCTGTTCCTCGATGGTGTGTGCAGTCATGATGATTGGAAAGGCATTGAAACTATCTTGCCTCATAGTAATGGTGAAAGTAAAGTCTTGATAACTAGTTGTGAGAAGTATGTTGGTGATGGTGTTGTTGGAAAGCATGGCCACAAGCTGCGATTCCTAACCACAGATGAAAGTTGGAAGCTTCTCCAGCTAGAGGTGTTTGGGAATTTAGAAGATTGCCCTCCGGAGTTGGAAGAAATCGGGCAAAGTATAGCCATCAAATGTGGTGGACTGCCTATGCAGATAGCCGTCATAGGAGGAATTCTTGTTGGTCAATTGATGAAATCCGATTTCTTTCGGAAAAAGGAATTAATGAAATCAGAGTTCTTCGAAGAAACAGAATTAATGAAATCAGATTCTCTAGGTCTAATTGAATTGGACTGGCAGAAGGTGTTTGAAAATGGGAACTTGTTTTTGCATAATGAAATGAGCATACTTGATGCAGTAGAATTGTCTTATAATTCATTGCCTCGTGACTTGAGAGAATGTTTTCTTTACTTGGGGGTGTTTCCTGAAGATTATGAGATCTCGGTACGGACATTGACTTGTTTATGGATTGCAGAAGGGTTCATACGACTTGAAGTTGAGAGCAAAAAGAGCTTGGAGGAAATTGCTACCCAAAATTTGTGTGATCTTGTCGGGAGGAATTTAGTGATGGTCGATAAAGTAAATCCTACCGGTGAAATTAAAACATGTCGCCTTCATGACGTGATACGCGCATTCTGTATACATGAAGCGTGTGAACAAAATGTATTCCAACAGATAATGTCAAAGCAAGAAGATTATAGTGAGCTAAAAAAGTGCCCTCGTCTTTGTGCTTATTCAAATGTTAACACACTACTCTCTAAAGTACCAAAGACCTCACGGCTCCGTTCCTTTTTATGTTTCTACAAGGAACTTGTCTACTTAGATTCAGTACACATATCAAGTATCTCTGATGCCTTCATTTTGCTCAGGGTTTTGGATTTCAAAATTATCCAATTTCATGTGTTTCCTACAAGGATCACTGAATTGATTCATTTGAGGTACGTCACCTTGTCTGTTGATGATCTCCATACTCTTCCACCATCCCTTTCCGAGTTATGGAATTTACAAACCCTTGTAGTTGACACGAAATCGCAGTTAATTACAATAGAAGCAAATCTATGGAGCCTTATTCATCTGAGGCATGTCATGACAAATGCCGCCATCGTCCTTTCCCCAAAAGGGAAAGGGGAAGGGAAAGCTGGTGAGAATCTTCAAACACTGCATACATTATCTCCAGAGTCTTGCACTGAAGAAGTTTCCGAAAGGGCACTCAATCTAAGGACATTGAGGATTCGGGGAGAATTGCCAACTCTTTTCAAAAATATGTTTCTGGAGAACTTGGTTCGCCTTGAAAAGTTGAAGCTGGTGAATGAATCTTTTAGTGAAATAACATATCAAAATCCGTTGCATTGCTTTTTCAAAAAAAGAAAAAGAAAAATCCGTTGCATTGCCTCCCTCAGCCTGACTGTTTTCCGCCAAACCTAAGGTGGCTGACTTTATCAAATACATTCCTAGAATGGAACCATATGTCTACTTTGGCAAAGATCAATACCCTGCAAGTTCTCAAGTTGAAAAACAATGCATTCAGTGGAATGTTCTGGAGTCTCGAGGAGGACGGCTTTCCAAGTCTCGAGTTCTTGCTCATTGCAAATGTGGATTTAGTTATTTGGGAGGCCTCAACAGATTCCCTTCCTTGTCTTCGGACTCTTGTGCTTAAGAACTGTAAAAACCTTAATGAGTTTCCAATGGCCCTGAAATGCCTCGACAAATTGGAAATTGGGCGTGTCAATAAATCGGCAGTTACCTTAGCCAGGAGAATTGCAGAACATAAAGCCAAATTGGGGGTCTCATTCAAGCTCTCCATAGCTCCTGGATGATATTAAGCTCAATCAGGTATCTTGCAGATTTAATCACCTCTAGACATTTCATGACTGAATGTTAGATCAGTGGAGTGCAACAATCAAACATTTGCTGCTGCTTCATTTGCGTTTGTCTTTTTTCATACGTTATATCGTGTATATGTTCATCAATGAACCGGTCTGTGTATTGTCTTGCCATGTATGAGCAGTGCACCAATGAATATTGTGAAGTGGAAGCTCTTTAAATTTATGATAAATGAAATGTGTTTCTCATGACAAATGACTTGAAAACTCACTTAAATCAACTCGAGTTCTTCAACATTGAGCAGCTTGGTTGACGCTCTGTAACTTGGGTTTTTTGTGTAAGCCTTTCTTCTTCTTTATTTCCACTGGAATTTTAGTTTTCTGTTTTGTTGTACTATGAATTATTTAAAATTCTGGGATTTTCTTTTCTTGTTTGCAGAGTGGTAGGTTAGGAAGCAGGTTGTTCTTGTTATTCTTCTTCTTTTTTACCTACCATATTTTTCTGGGGTTTCGATTTTTGATTTCAGTGTTCAATTTAATGGTGGTTGGGCTATTAATTTCATGTGTTTTGCTTTGATTGCTGCTTACTTATTATCAAAATCCCACCTTTAGTTCAGGAGCTTAGTAATTTGAATGCAGAATTTCAGATTTTCATGGTGTTGGAACTTGGAAATAAGATTTTGGAATGCCATTACCATATTCTTGAATATTAACAAAAGGGGCTTACCTAATCCCCGTTTCTGAGCTTGATTTGAAATAGGAAAAACTGTTTTGTTTTTTTTTATGCCGGAAAAATTGGGGTTTGAAGAAACAATTTTATGTTCAAGTTGGTACTAGAACTGGGAAAGAGAAAATTAGTTAATCAGTTTTGGTGGCCACAATGACAAATTGTAGAATTTACAAATATAACGAAAATGTTTATTATGTATAATTAGGTATTATTATTTTCATTCGGAATATGAAACTATATCTTTGAGACAGGTCAAATAAAACAATCGACTTATCTAACATTTTGTAATTAAAATGCAAACAACACAAATAAACTTAATGAGTTAATTGTTCATTTCTGCTTTGTCCAAACGGTGATTCTCTAGTCCAAATCCCAATCATAATATGTCCATCATTTCTAGATATAGATACTATCTCTGTCCCCTAATAAGTATTCCAAGTTAAAAAAATACTCAAACCAAGAAAATAAGTAAATTTGCACAATTTACCCCTAATCATTAAATAGGAAACTGAAAAAGTAAAGTATTTGTAATGATTATAGTAGGGATGAGAATTTGGGTTCGGGTTTTCGGATAGGGATGTGAATTTGGTTTGGTATCTGAACGGCATTTTGGTTACCCAAAGCCCAAAAAATACGGGTTAGGGTTCGGGTTCAGGTAGTGAGATTTGAAAATTTTGGATATCAGATATATCCAAACCTGAATTTTTTTTTACCTGAAATCCCGAATATCCGAAATTTATATTTGAATTAATTAATAAAAATAATATATAATACTCAATAAATAAAATAATTAAGAAAAAATAGTTACATAAACAATTATACCTTTCGTCCCACCTAAATTATATTGTCTCGTTTTATTATTTGATACCTCACATATATTACCTTTTACAGAGTAACTTAACAAGTTAATACTTCGGACTCTCATTTCTCATTTTTTTTTTTTCATTTGATGTTATATTAACCATGCAATTATATAGTACTACCTCCATCCCATTACATTAGTCCTCTTTGCTTTTTGATTGTTCGGCACGCTTTTCCACCGAAACCTAGTACGAGTTTTAAAATATAATTTTGACGTATTTATTTGATGGAGGTAGTACTACATGATATCTTCATTAACTAGCTATATGCATGATTTATACTAGAAAAAAAAAAATTCCTTTTAGATACCCGAATACCCGAATGGGATACCCGAACTTGTATTTAGATACCCGAAATTGTTTTTGAGTTCGGGTTTGGGTAATGAATTTTTAGATTATCGGGTTCGGGTACCCGAAAAATTTGGGACGGGTACCCGACTCATACCGAATTCTAATCCCTAAATTACAGGGGTAAATATGGTAGTTTGATTATCTTTGGTCTAAAAAATATGATAGGACACTTAATTAGGAGACGATATCCTCTATTCCCAAAATGGTGTCACAAAATTCAATTTCTACTATTTTTATATTATTTTTTATAAAAATAATAATACTATAATATAGTAAATCATAATAGACATTTATAAGAAAAAAAATTGATTTTTTTTTGAAATTATATACTTTAGTTTTAAATTTTTCTACTCTAAGAGTATGCTAATAAAAGTGAAATTAAATGCTAAAAAATAATTATAAACCTTAATGGGGATGGGTGAACCCTTGAAAATAATCATTAAATTAAACTAAATCATTATAAAATAAATTTGTTAAAAAAATTGCATGAAATTAATAAAAATTGAATTATGGGATATCATTGGTACACCATTTTAGGGATAGAGGATCTCAAGTCCTTAATTGATGACAAAATTTTTGAAGGGTTGAGACACTTATTGGGGGACGGAGGGAGTATTTTTTTTGACCCATCAAAACACACAAATTAAGAAATTGTGCAATTTTATTTTTGTTACTCTTAATTATTGCATAAAAATTTGAATTTTTTTTTACAATGATAACGAGGGTAAATTTGATAATTTAAAAAAAACAAAATTTGCTTAAACATCCAAATCATTGTGGTTAATGTACTTTTTTGTAACCGAATTAAAAACTCCCAAGTCAGTCCACTCTCTCTTCCTCCTCCCTCCAATTTGGATATACCCCAGTTACAAAAAGTCAGTCCTCTCCTCTCCTCTCCTCTCCGCTCTTTCTCTCTCTAGATATGGCTAGCGGCGAGGCTATATTGGTATTCTTGCTTCAAACATTGAAGGAGGAGTTGATAAAGTACGAGGATCTCAAACATGGGGAGCGTCGTGAGTTCGAGCAGCTTGAGGAAGATCTTCGTCTGCTACAGGCGTTTCTTGGGGATTCGGCCAATAAATCTGACAAGAGCTCACGCTTTGCAGAAATGGAGAGGAAGATTAGGGAAATTGCTTATGATGTCGAGGACAAAATTGAAATTTTCCTCACAAAGAAGGCTTCAGCAAAAACCAAAAATATCTTCACGCGCTCCCTCAAAAAGTTAGGCACCGGCATGGCAAAGGAAATCAAGTCCCTTCGAGAAAAGAAGCTAAGAGAAATCATTGATGCAATCAAGCTGGATTTTGATAAACCGTTTACGGATCTCAAATTGGTAATTAATCGTCCTTTCTTTTTGTTTTCTTTATTTCTTCCCCTATAATATTTATTTCATTTGGCCTTTTTATAATTACATGAACATGAACATGAATTTATTTGTTTGAGTTTACCCCGTCATAGTTTAATTGCTCAGCTTTATTAACTTCAATTTGCATTTACTTACATTGTATGAGTTTACTTAATTTGCCGGAGGCTCTATCTAAGATATTATAGTTTGAACATATAATATTTTTTTGTTAGAATGAAGAAGAGTAGGAAAGTAAAGGAATCAATATTGATTGTAGTATTTTATATGGTTATGTTATCATAGATTTTGATCTATTTGCAAATAGAAATCATGTTAGTTTTATCAAAATTGTTAGGAGTTGTTAGAATTTGTTGCACTAGTACACCGCCCATGCGATATGTCCATTTACAATTCAACTCAAAGTGGATGTTCTCTCTAATGGAAAGGAAAATGATGGATTATCATGATTTGGAGTGAAAATGTAGGATAGAACATCGGAAAAATGGCGAAAATTTTCCTTTCCTTTTCACTCTTTTCACTCATTTTCCCTCAAAGAGAACACAGTGTATATAGCTGTGCTGAAATAGATGTTGCGCGCATGTTTCATGTATACGTACATGTAGTTTGATTCCTCAGTTAATTAAATTTTCTCCTAGTAGCAGTTTCTAATGTACCATGCACTCTTTTGAACAGGATCAGTCAATGAGGCCAACATCTATAACCATTATACAAGATGAGTCGAGCAAGCAACAATCTGCAACCACTGCACATGGTCAATCAAACAAGCTAGACAAATTGGTTAATATCGAAGACGAAGCCACCATTATTAGATACCTGATGGAACCAAAGGCTAAACTTGATGTTATCTCAATCACCGGAATGCCTGGCCACGGTAAGACAACATTAGCGAGAAAGATTTTATATGAAGAAAAGATTCGCCTTAAATTTCCATTACGCATCTGGATTTGTGCTTCTCAACAGTTCAATGGTAGGGATGCGTTTTTGAACATTCTGGAAAGACTTGTCCCGAAGAGCATGCCTAGCCCGACGGATGAAGAGTTAATCACAACAGTTCGTCGATGTTTAGCAAATAAAGAATTCTTGTTAGTCGTGGACGATGTATGGACAGTCAAAGATTGGGAGCTGATACAAAAAATCTTGCCCGAGGAAAACATGAAGGGCAAAGTTGTGGTAACCAGTCGCTGGAAGGAAGTTGTTGTACAAGCTAATCTTCATAGAGAACCTCATGAGTTGGGTTTTCTAAAACAAGAGAAAAGTTGGGAACTTTTAAAACTAAAAGTATTTGGCAATCTTGAAAGTTGTCCTCTGGAATTGGAAGATATTGGGCAAGATATAGCCAAAAATTGTGGTGGATTGCCATTGACGATTGTGGTGATCGGAGGATATCTTAAGAACAAATACACCAAGACACGAGCAAATGTTGGTCTAAGAGATATATGGTCGGAAGTGTTGAAAAATTTGAACGGGATTTTAGAAGAAGACAAGGACAAGTCCATCTCAAGTGTTTTAGAATTGAGTTACAATACCTTGCCTGATGACGTCAGAGTGTGTTTTCTTTATACGGGATTATTTCCTGAAAATCATGAAATCCCAGCTTCAACATTGACTCAATTATGGATTGCAGAAGGATTCATACAATCAAAGCGCAAGAGTTTGGAAGAATCTGCAGAGGAAATCTTGGACGATCTTATTAATGGAAACTTGTTAATGGTCACGAAGAAAAATCTCGACCAAGTTAAAACATGTCGGGTTCATGATGTGGTACGTGAATTTTGCAAAGCTAAAGCCACAGAGGAAAATTTATTCAGAGTGATGAAAGGATCTAATGATGGCGTGATCGAGCCTCCTGTTTCTGAGGTGCAGAAGTTTCGACGTCTTTGCCTTCATTCTGATCTCTCAAAATTTTTGTGTGCAGAACCAAAAGGGCCACGTCTTCGTTCGTTTCTATGTTTCTTGGAGAAACCTTTTGACTTGGATCCAACACACATATCCACCATCCCGGATGCATTTGACGTGCTTCGGATTTTGAACTGCAAGTCCATCAATTTCGGACAATTTCCGGACGTCAAGAGATTAATTCTTTTGAAGCACATCACTTTGTCTATTGACAATCTCGATGTTCTTCCTGAACAAATATGCCAGCTGCTAAACCTACGGACGCTCATAGTGGACACAAGCTCACATTCCATTACAGTGAAAGCAAATATATGGAAGATGACTCAATTGAGACGTTTCAAAACAAAAGCAGCCATTTTCTTGGATGACAAAAATTGGACAGGTAAAGCTTGTGAAAACCTTCACACAGTGTGCAAATTGTCGCCTGAATCTTGCAAGGTGACCCTCTCAAATAGGGCTCCTAACTTGAAGACATTGGGGATTCGAGGCGAGGTAGCCAATCTCTTCGACACATTCTCCCTGACAAGTTTCACTCATCTTAACAAGTTGAAGGTAGTGAATGAGCTCCATCAATCGCCATCTCCACTGGTCCTTACCCTGCCGGATTGCTTTCCACCAAAGCTCAAGAGCCTGACCTTATCAAGCACAAAGCTGAAATGGAACGATCATATGCCAACACTGGCAACTATCAAATCCCTCAGGGTTCTCAAGTTGAAAGACTCTGCGTTCACCGGGATCCTTTGGGATAATGTGGGAGGTGGCTTTGAAAACCTCCAGTTCTTGCTCATTGAAGAAACGGAGTTGGTTGTCTGGAAGGCCTCGTCGATTACTCACTTTCCACGTCTTAGGTGGCTTGTGGTTAAGACTTGTGAACACCTCCAGGAAATCCCAAAGATTCTGGCAAAAAATCTGGAGAAGTTGGAGATTGAGAACGTCAAGGAATGTGTAGCCGACTCTGCCAGAACAATTGAGTTGATCAAAAACCAGGTTGTACAGGAGCAACATACCATTTCAGGGGTCCCATTCAAGCTCACAATCGGCACTATATGTGTCTAGTAACCAACGCGATGAAGCTCTTACCAGGTATCATCACAAGCCTTTTAACGTTTCTCATAATGTTTCAGAATCTCAAATTAAAATGCCACAAATCAAATTGATAGCTATGTTTCTGCAGAATGGATGGAGATATATAGTTGTGCTGCAGAATCAAGTTTAGGACAGATATATCGAGAGCCACCTCTATATATTGGACGTGATTCTCATTTTCGGTTGCTTCAAATAACTTCAGAATTCTCATTTCCTACATGGCAAACTTCAAATGTTTTGCCTTGTTCTTTCTTCACGTTTATATTCATGCCACTAAATTGACAATATGCTTTATATTTATGTATGAAAAATATGATGGATCCGCTGTTAACATATTTCTTTCGACATCTTTCTTTTTGTATGTGTTTGCTTGGCTTGTCATAGGGTTGTTTACCTCGAGTTTTCTTCTCATATTTGTCATGGATTTATTCACAGACCGATTACAGAATTGTTTGGTTCAGCTTGACTCGGTTACAATTTTATACTCCATAATAAGTGTGAAGTTTTATTTGTGCACGAATTTTTAATAAAAGGTCGGTAAATGTAGGGATGACAATTTTACTTGTGGATACCTGCCCCAAACGGGGAGGTGGTAGGGGAGAAAATCGGGGCTGGGATTGGGTTTGAGTCTAAAATTGTGTGCCCGAATTGAGTTGGGGGGGGGACAAGTTTATAGATCTTCTTCCTTATCCTGTACCAGCTTCGATAATAAACCTTAATATATATTTTAAAATTACATTTATTTTTTTAAAGAAAAATTAGTATTTAAATATTATTGCTAAATAAATTTATTAAATAATTTAACATTCTTTAAACTTTTTTTTTTATAATTTTAGTATTTATTTAATTTTTTTAACAAAATTATTTTTATTTTATAAAAGTTATTTTTTTAATGTAAAAATAAATTTAGAAGGTACCCCTCCAGAAATCACCGCCCCGCCCTTGTTTTGATTTAAACGGTTGGGGTGCGAGTATGAGGATGAAAAAGCAATACCCGCCCTCGTCCCGTCCTGTTTACATTTCTAGGTGGAAGTTATTGTGAGTGGAGAATGTGACTCACTTTGTGAGTAGAAAGATGTGTATTTTAGTTATAAAAAAAAAACATATGTAAAGTTCCGTTAAGGGCAAAAAGTTCATATTTATTGTGGACGCGAAGTATTAACTAACTATCCAATCATGATTCATGACTATGGAAATGTGTCCAATGGGTGTCAAAAGTGTAGAATAAAAGGTTGTAATTAGTTAGGGTTGTACGTATGTTTTTGGTTAAGGATTATTTCTTGTATTTTTCTCCATAATTAACTTTCACAATACAATCGATATGGGAAAATTTCTCAATTTCTTTCGCATCTCTCTAATTCTTCAGTCTCTCTGCGATTCTCATTCTTATGTCAGATTCAACTTTTTTCAACAAAGGGCTATATATATCGATTTTTTTCATTCAAAGTTTAAACTAGCTAGCTCTTTAATCTTTTCTCTAATTAACTTCAGTTTCTTCTTCTTCTTCTTTTTTTTAAAAAAAAAAAAAGAGAAAATAAATACTCCTAGAGCTTTAATCCAAATAAATACTTAATTCTTTACGCACACATGTTACATATGTATGAAATATTACTTGATTAAAGTACTCCAAGAAAAAGAGAAAAAATCGAAACTCTATAAACGCTTCTTTTCAACTACAACACCACCTCGCCCCATCGGCATCTCTATAAACGCCGCCGCTACCACCACCACCACCACTTCTTTGTCAAAAATCACAGCACGCCTCCTCCTAAGTTAATTCTTCCAATATTTGAGATGGCCTATGCTGCTGCGACTTCTCTCTATAGTACAATACAGCTCCTTCTAGATTCTTCCTGTATTTCAATGGCGGACTCCACTCGAGATATCCTAAAATCTGCAGAACTCAAAGCCGGGCTGCTAATGAAGACGCTCCATGAGTACAACCAATTCAAGAACAGCAGCGAAGGGGTGCTAGCTGTGGAAGCACGAATAAGAGACGCAGCTCGCATATTGGAAGACGCCACTGAATCTCAAGCTTCAGCTCAGTTCTTCTCCCAATCTCAGATCCAACCCACTCTCTCTCTCAACCTCGATCATCTCAGACACGAAATTGATCGCTTCGTCGAAAAATCGGAGAAGATGAGCGAGGAATACAAGGAGGAGCTATACAAGCTTCCCGCTCCTGCACCTGTTGTTGCTGCTGCTGTTGTTCCATCAACAGATGACGACTTCGACATGGTAGGATTATCTGATGCTCTGTTTCTCGAGATCCAAGAGAGAATCCTCGCATGTCCGATACGTGCCGGCCACAACCCTGCTGATGCCAATGTTGTCTCCATCACCGGCATGGCCAGTGTTGGCAAGAGAACTTTTCCACGACCCCTCGGTCGTGGAAGAGTTTGAGTGCCGGGCATTTGTTAGGGTGGGGCAGATGTTCGACTACGATGAAATCCTGCGATCTCTTATGGCTCAACTGAATGCTGATGATGACAAAGATAAAATCATTATGGGGGAAGGTGAAAGTACGTATGAGTACTTCATCAGAAGTTTGGGGTACAGAAGGTATCTGATCGTGTTAGATGATGTATGGCACAAAGAATTCCGAGACCATTTTACAGTGTCGTTATCACTAAACGGTTATATCTTGGTAACAAGTAGGATCGACAGAGCATTTCACTATAAGCATTCGCGTAGCTGTTATCATCACAGAATGGAGTTGCTGAATGAAGACGAGAGTTGGGAGCTTCTGCAAAGGAAAGTGTTTGGCGAAGAAGAGGAAGACTGTCCACCCGGCTTGTCAAACCCGGGAAAAAGATTGCTGAAAACTGTGACGGTCTTCCTCTTCTGATCCTCACAATAGCCAAACTCCTCCGGGAAGCTCCCAGGGAGGCAGAGTACTGGAAGGAGGTAGCAGAGATGAAAAACTCGATTTTCGAGGATGCGTGCGATCAATTATACGAGGTACTACTACCAAGCTACCATTACCTTCCCCAGAATTCGAAAGCGTGCTTTCTATATATGTATGCTTTTCCTAAAGACTATCCGGTCCGTCGTCTGAGGATCAACAACTTATGGCATGCCGAGAAATTCGCAGAAGGAGTCGAGAACGTTCTTGGTGATATGGTTGCGAATAATATAGTAGTGATTCGCGAAAAACGCTTGAATGTTCTTCATAAGGCCAAGTCTTGCAACCTCCATGTGGTGTACAGGCATCTGAGTAAGAGGATAGGCAAGGACAATAGGTTTCTTCATGTCTTAAACAGGTATGATTGTTTACATGAAGGTGTGATCAAAGACGAGCGACATCTCGCCGTCTATCACAACACATTGTTGGCCATCAAAGAGGTGCTCGGCTCGATTTACTCTTTGTTTTCGAGTCTGCGTTCTGTGCTCTGTACAGGCCCATACCATCAGTATCAAGTGCCGGTGTGTTTGGAGCTGAAGCTCCTGAGAGTACTGGATGCTGCTTCGATCCGTTTCTACGAGTTCCCGGCCGAGGTAGTGAAGCTAATTAGGCTTCGGTACCTCTCCCTCACCACTAATGGAGATCTCCCTCCTTCCATAAACAAACTCTGGTTCCTTGAGTACTTGATTGTCCATCAACACTCGAGCATCATCAACCGGAGTCGTGTCTCGGATGAATCGTTCGTGCCTGTGGAGATATGGGATTTGCAAGAACTGGTTCATCTTCAGATCATGGGAAGAAACCTGCCTCATCCTCCTCAAGGCAAGACTTTGCCAGAACTCAAAGAACTCTTCGGTGTCAGTGTTCGGAGTTGTGACAAGGCTGTTCTTGAGGGTCTCCCTTACTTGTGTAAACTGAGAATCTTGATTGATTTGGCGCCTGATGCTGCTCATGATCAAAGCCAAACCATGAGTTGTTATGATCACATATCATGTCTTGAGAAACTATTTTCGATTCGTTGTGTAGTCAATAACCCTACACTCTTGCATAAGCCTACACTTCCACCTCGGCTTCTTTCGATTCCCTCGACTTTTGTGCGAAAGTTGAGTTTGAGCGGGTTCGGATATCCGTGGGAAGACATGAGCAAGATTGCTCAACTGCAGCATCTTGAAGTGCTGAAGTTGCAGTCATTTGCGTTTCGTGGAGAGAAGTGGGAGGCGACGGGGATGAGATTCCGTCGCCTCAAGTATCTTTTGATTGAGGATACGGATCTTGTGGAGTGGAGTGGAGAAGGAGGATCTTTCAAGAGACTTTGCTACTTGAATGCCAGAAACTGCCATAAACTGAGACAGATTCCTATGTTTCATCACTCCATGAAGATTGAACTCGATGACTGCAACCCCTTAGCTGAGATTTCTGCAAAGGAAAGCGTTGAATGCGATATCCAGGTCAACTGTTCGTGGAAATTATGAGTTTTCACTCAAAAGGTTTGCCATTCAACTCTCTCTCTCTCTCTCATACTTCTTTCTGTTTGAATGACAAAGACAGAGATGGCAAAGGCAGAGGCTGATATATTCTTTGATGTTGCTAGCTAATTTCTTGAACATGCATGGTTGATAAATTTGAGCGTTGATTTTATGTGGAGAACATGTTTAAGCGATTTGGCGTTGATTTTAATACCTTATATATATAAACGATGAAAACTTATTCAAAATTTGGTGTTTTTGTAGGAAAAAATGGTTGAAATTCATGGATTTGAGTGTTGGAGTAGAAGAACACTCCACTAGTAGTTTAAGGAAGAAAATGATACAAGAATCGGATAAAAATCGAAGAAGAGCGGAGCTAAGGTAGTCGTGGCGTCACTAACCTCGGGCATTTGTGGCTGAATAGAGCAAATAATATCTGATGGATCAAGATTTTGGTGTTTCTTTGTTTTGTTTTTCTTTTATCTTTTTACTTGTTTCTTTTTATTATTCAATGTAAAAGAAAAATTCACCATATGTTGCTCTACACTATTCTGGCATTGGATATAGGTTATTTAAGATGCTTGGGACTTGTTTACAGGAGAAAGTTCCACACTTGTTTTTTAATAGTTCGACACTATGATTATGCCTTGAAACAAACTAATGTGCTACATTAATCTTTCGTAGATAATATTTTTACCAAAATATATAACAAAGTCATGCTTATTCAAATTGACCAACAACAATGGGTCATTTATCAATAACACAAGAGTATTAATAATGTGCTTTCATCAATCTCTCTAGATTCTTAGTTTTAAATTTTCGTTTCCAAAAAATAAAACTTTAGAGAATTCTAGCGGTAAAAATAAATAATTAAGATCTTTTACCAAGCTATTTCCAACAAAACGTCTCGATACAACCTGCACTAAACAAACAACTCGAACCATCCTTGATCTCCTTCAAAATGTCAAATGAATTTGATACATACATGAGTACATGAATCTTATGTTATATAAGGATATTCATATGCATCTTTCAAAATGTTTAACCATTTTCCCCCTATAATTAATTTGATGCACATGCGAGTTTGATATTTAGAAAAGCAGAACATTTTACGGAAACTGGATGGTATCGTTTAATTTAGATATGTGATAGTAAATGCAGGGGCATATATGTTTAATAAGGACAAAAGATGCGAAGGAAGAACAATCAATAAAACTCTGGAATCTGATGATTTACTACAAAGCATGTCCAAAATTTCATTTGGAGAGATCTTTCACCAAAATCCTCAATCAAACAATGTTGCAAAAACGAAAAATCGAACCAAAAATCTTTCCTGATAGCGACTCCCTACTCAAACGTCTTGCACGCTCAAACCTGGACACAAAGTGAAGCACGAGTTACTTCTTCCATACTTGACTAAAAGGAGAGGGAAAAAATAATACTAAAAGAGAGAAAAGGATAGGGAAAAAACAATACTAAAAGAGAGAAAAGTAAAAGACGAGGAGTTCAAGGTCTCAAAGCATATATAACTTCCAATTATACATCATGAAATTACTATCTCACTCATCGTTCATATGAATAAAACTGTAGGTACACAGCCAATGTGCACCAATAACAATCATGCTTCTGAGATGAATGCACTTATAGATTTCTATATCCATTAAACAATGATCACTACACATTACTTACATTATTCCACAAACTAAACCATAAACGAAAACGCAAATGAAAAAATATACAATATAGACATACATAAAGATGAAAAATGAACCAAGTAAAAGAAGTTGAAAGAAAGAACATACCAGGTGGAAGGGACTGCTTCAATTTGTCAGCCTTCTCAGTGTCGAACACGCAAAGGGTATAAAGGTACTTTGAGCATCTAACCTTGAACTTCACAGCATCTTTGCTCCTCTTGATCTTCACTGATCGTGCATCCTTCCTTCTAGCTGTCAGAAGGAAGTCCTTTATCTCATGAATCTGCTTCGGCTGCAAATTACATAACAAACAAGAGTTAAGAGTTAAAACGAACAAATAAGAAGCCAACATAGAATCCAATCAAACCAGGAATTAGCAATAACATAATTTCTATCATAATCATAGCTCAAGGTATCCAATATTGTGGAGAGAATCATTAGAAGAGATGCATTTCGAACAGAAACTTAGAACTTCAAAGCAAACGAGGCTCTAACTTTGCTCACCTAATCCTAAAGTTTTAAATAGCTAAATATCATACTCCATAACATGAAATCATTCTAATTTATCCAAATAATACGACTTCATGTTATTAGTTGTATTATATTAGAATTAAGAGACGA
Organism: Mentha longifolia; assembly: GCA_001642375.2. NCBI lineage: Eukaryota > Viridiplantae > Streptophyta > Magnoliopsida > Lamiales > Lamiaceae > Mentha > Mentha longifolia. The sequence continues at coordinate 7,200,532 of CM038110.1, read as the reverse complement.
ACTAATAATAATGAGAAGATCATTAAAAAAAACTATGAGCAGAAAAGGCTACATCTTGTACAGGCCATTGTAGCCTAAATACAGAGTTTGGGGAAGTTTGAATTGGTTTCTATCACAAGAATTAAACATAGTTCAAACACAATTGCAATTAATAAGCATATCAATTTATTATGCAGAAATGAATCAGCAGAAAAAAAAAATTCAACTCAAAATCACATCACACGAGATTCTAAATTAATTATAATAATAATGAATAGCTTCTATTACATGAATTCGGATTAATACCAGAGGATTGATGTTCTCCATGTACAGAGAAAATGGCGTTTAAGAAACTCATCAACATTTATAAGATAAAACTAAAAATAGTGAATTAAATCAAAAATTAAACCATAAATCATAGTATTACCCAAGTTTGACTACCAGAAACACATATAAAGTAGCTAATATTAGCTGTTAAGAACGCGAGAAGATTAATGTTGAGAAAGAGCTAACCATTTTAGCAGATGGAGAGAGCAGAGGTGATTTGCAAGACGGAGAAGCAAACTCGAACCCTAATGTTTAGAATTTATATGTAGGCCAAGTGCAATCTACAGCCCTAATGGGCCTTAATCCTCAACCAATTCTTTTAGGGCCATAAATGTTTGGGCTGGGCCCTTAATTTCTGAATTTCACATATTTATGTTAGCAGATCTTGGATTAAAAAACAATGGATGAGATCTTTATCTCGTATTCTAACCGTGTTTAAAATATTTATAATTTAAAATTTAAAATTTAAAATTTAAAAAATAATATGCCCTGATTGGATTTATCGACCATATATTAACTAATAAAATTGAAATTAAATGCTACAAAATAATTATGAATCTTAACTAGATAAGTAAATTTATGACATATAATCTCACGTGAAAAAAAAAAAAAAAAAAAGCATCCATGGTTGACACCACACCATAATGGTAATTAGCCGTATAAAAAATAAATAAATCATAATTAGCCTTCTTTTTAGAATTTTATCACTTAACTTAAACTATCGCGTATCGGCTTAGACCAATGATATACCAATTACCGAACTACGTGGAAACATATGGAATCTTATCAAATTAAAAATTAATGAGCTTTTATACCTTTTACAATTACAATTACTAATCACGGTTCACTCATGGTTGCATTAAAATATTATGGAAATGGTTTAGAAATTGGCTTTATGTTAAAATATTTTAAAAGAAATATCAGTTCAATATATTAATTTATTTAAGCTAACTGACTGTATTCACCTATAATTCTTCCTCGGCATCGTGATTCGGTACGTAGCTACGTAATCTTGAAAATATTTAGTTATTTATTAAAAAAATTAATTTAGATGTGTAAAAGAAGCTCTAGCATTTTTGGAAAAATACATAAAATAACACAATATTAATAATAATAGCATCAAATAAGATTTTTCCCCCTCACAGTTATCTAAAATTTTCATATCACCTATATACACGTCCCTTCGTTAGCGAGCGTTAACAATGGCGGATTTCATTGGAGACTCGCCATCGTCTTCAATGGAACTACACCGTCCAACTATGGAGGCATTGAACGAAGACCTCATCCTCGAAATCATTGCGCGATTACCTCTGAGATATGCGACTCAGTGCTCGCTCCTCAACAAGAGCCTCTGCCGCTCGATCTCTCAGCCGGGATTCCGGCGGCGCGTCGCCGCCTTATCATCTCGCGCCATCTTCTTCCATTGCTCCGCCGAAAGCCCCAAAATTCTCACACTATATTGCCATGAGTTTAGATCTGATACTCGGTCAACCCTAATTCCTGCTTCCGTAACCCTAAAAATGGCGACTTCAATTATCGCCTCCTGCAACGGGCTTCTCCTCCTCCGCATTCAGCCTGGGTCCAAGCACTTCGTCTTCAACCCCATCACCCGCGGAATTACGGCATTCGATCATCCAATTGACAGCAGCAGCAACGCCGCCCTCGCCGTCGATCTCGATAATTCCCCCTTCAGACTCGTGACGGCGGCGGCGGAGAGAGAATCGGAACGAACAGTTGTGAGATTCAGCGTCGTTGCCCCGAGCTCCGACGGATCAATGGTTCTGAAATCTCGAGCTGAATTCTTCAGCCGCCGGAGGTTCAATCTGACGGCGGAGGACGGTATCCGCCCGGTCTACGCCGCTGGCTCTCTGTACTGGCTCGGAGACAAAGCCAGAGTCACGGTGGCGTTCGACGTCGAGAGGCGGCGGCCTCGGATCATCGACGGACCGGTTATCGACGAACGCCGGACCGGAGACAAGTGGTTCGGATTCGCCGGCGGGTCGATCCGGTTCGTCCACTCGTTGAGGGAAGAGATCGTGATCAGCGGCCTCGATCGCCGCAAAGGAGAGTGGCGATTTGATCGGAGGGTCGCCAACATAAGCAACGCGAGCAACAAATATTACAAGCACGGGCAGTGCGTGTATTTCGACGGCGGCCGCCTCTTTTTCCTCGTGAGGAAGATAGAAGGAGAAGGACACTTGTACGTGTATGATTTGGTGAGGGAGACGTGGACGAAGAGGTGGAGATTGAATGGATTGCCGGATTGCGAGCAGCGTTTCTTGCCGTTTACTCCGACGACGGCGAAGGCGTGTGATTTTTATGAAAAGAAGGGAGAGGGGAAGATGGAGGAAGAGGAGGAGGTGAAGGATACTTTTATTAGACTGCGCCTATTCATGAAGCCAACAGCAAACTGCGTTGAAGATAAAAGAAGAAGAAGAAGCCGTTCATTCTGTATGCAGGTTTTTACTTCGAGGGTTTTCCGTGAGATGTTATTCCATTTATTTTTTGCAATTATTGAGTGTATGATAAAAGTGGAGTCGGAGTAGTAACAATTTTTTCAAAATACAATTTATACGTATGTATATTCTTCTTTTAACAAATACTGTATTATTTTGCCGTATAGTCATGAATTAGCAACTAACTTATAAATATATCAAATTAAAAATTTTAGAAAACAAAAATAAAGTTATATATATCATCTGATTCGTTTTTTTTATTATTTTATACGGAAGCAAATTACTCTCTGGTACAATAAAATTGCCAAACAGCTACAGAAAATTCCGTAGTAGAACTAGGTAATTCCGTAGCTATTCTAGAATGGCGACGGAAGGCTGCCGTTGCGGTAGGTCTCATTGCAGTTTCGTCCGGCTACGGAAAATCCGTAGCCGAATAACCGGCGACAGAAACAACGATCGATATATGCCTGTCGCCGAACTGCTACAGAATTACTATCCGTAGCCGAACTGCTACGGAATTACTGTCCGTAGCTAAACTGCTACGGAAGTACTATCCGTCGCGGAACTGCTACGGCGGAATATCCATCGTGGAATGGCTACGGAGTGGATGTTGTCGTTGCCTTTTTAGCAACTAGCTACAAGCTGTTGGCCACAAACTCGTCGTCGCCGATCGGCGACAAATAATATAAAATCGTCGCAGTTTAATCAGATTTTTTATTTTTTATTTTCTTCACATATAATACCTACTCGAAATAACATAAAACCCAACTATACAATCCAAAACTCATCAAACGAAATATATTATATCAAACCAAAATGCTTTATCTAATCCCACTTACAAATCATATTTCATAATATAAAGTAGCTATGCAAAAGATAACCTAAGTCACCATAAGTCATATGCTAGATTTCACTTCATACCTAATAATTAACAAACCAAAAGTGAACTTAAGTCACCATAAGTCATAACATATAGTAGAGTACGTACAAGATTCTCGAATCAGTCACTGAGATGATGAATTGAAGCCAACGAATGCAGGGGATAATTCTTTCGGAAAACTAGCGAAATGTGCCATTTGATCTCTCGTCACCTTCATTTCTTCATCTCTTGCAGCATCCTTCCGGGCCTGTTCCTCCTTTAATCGGGCATGCTCTTCTTCCTTTTTCCTTCAAGCGTGCCTCGAGATCCCAAATACAAGTTGTTCCCGTATACGAGTTGCTGCCACCCCGTGATCCACGATGCACATATAGCTGGGATAAGCATCCTTGGCCTAGCACACGCCCCTTCGGGTTAACTTTTGCAGCCTCCCTATATATTTCTTGTTCCCTCTCCGCTGTCACGATTCTATCCTCTAAAGTGCCGGGAAGGGGAGCACGTTCCTCCGCCACTTGCCTCTGTACTTCCTCCTAAAAATATTCACAATAAAACAGGGTAAGATATCATAAAAGAATCTATTTACACAACATGCTTATTTTCTTTGGAAGCAGCTTTGATCCAGTTAAGAAACATCTCCGTCTCTGTTCTACTACGGAATATTTTTTCCATCGCCGTTCTACTACGGAATACCTTCTTCGTCGCCGTTCTACTACGGAATATGTTGTTCGTCGCCGTTCGGCTACGGATGTTAAATTCCCTCGTAGTTATGCTTCGGAATTAGATTATGTCGCTGATTCCGTAGCAGATCCGTGCTTTTCTTGTAGTGTCCGTCCTCCATTTAGTTAACCAAAATTCTGAGCACATATTTTTTTGCATTTTGATGATATAGTAATAAATTAATGTGTTAAAGTGTTAAAAGTGAAATAATTGTGGGTCCATAATTTTTTTAATAGTATTAAAGTGTTAAAATATTAAAAAGTAGAATGATAAATTGTTAAAGTGATTGTGGGGTTTACGACCCAAAATGAAAAAGTTCGGTAAATGGAGGACGTCCCAATATAGTAAGAGTGTCAGTAAATGAAGGACAAAGAGAGTAATATTTGTAGAATAATGCCCACAAAAAATCTATAAAAAATAATTAAACCATATTAAAAAAAGACATTAAGGCGGTGAAGCGTTTCTCTCATATTTAAAAATATTCATGATAGAGTATCTATTTTATATACTCATATATAATATATTTCATATATATATATATATTTTTAAAAGATATGCTCATCCTAGTCATCTCAATTGAAATACTCCTTCCATTTCGTGGAATTTGACCCCTTTGCTTTTGGCACTTGATGACACGTTTTTCCACGCTTCTTGATAATGGGTTTTAAAATGGATTTTTGAAGATTTCTTTCTTTTACGATCGTAGTATCCCGTAAAAGAAAGAAATCTTCAAAAATCCAATTTAAAACTCATTATCAAGAAGCGTGAAAAAACGTGCCATCAAGTGCCAAAAGCAAAGGGGTCAAATTTCATGAAATGGAGGTAGTATGATACATTTACCATATTTAAAGTTATATTATATTATATGAGACAAAATTTATCCCATATAAATTACTGTATGCGTATAAATATACTACCTCCATCCCATTACATTAGTCACATTCACTATTACGACACGTTTTTCCACCGAAACCTAGTACGGATTTTAAAATATATTTTTGACGTATTCATTTTTTCACGGGATACTATGACACTCATAGTATCCCGTGAAAAAATGAATACGTCAAAATTATATTTTAAAACCCGTATTAGGTTTCGGTAGAAATACGTGCAAAAAGGTAAATGTGACTAATGTAATGGGATGGAGGTAGTATTATTATATTATGTAATTGTCTTTAAATTTAATACAGTATTCAACAGTTTAGTAAATTTAAGGTCATTAAATTTTGTGAGAAGAGCGAGAAACACGGCAGAAAAAATTAATTTACCAAGAAAATAGACAGAAAGAGAAAAAGAAAAAGAAAAAAAAAAAAAACAGAGAGTAGAAGACAGAGAAGCAAGGCAAAGTGAAGAAGAAGTAATGGCGGAAGAAGTACAACAATACAAATCCTTGTTCTTCGGGTAAGTAATTCCCACCTATTCACATGCAGAAACTGAAAAGGATGGAATTTAAATTTGAATCTAATTTTGCACTCGCTTGACCTAAAATTTTGATTTGGGGGATTTGATTTGGGTGTTATTTTGGGGGATTAGGTTTCTTTTTTAGGATGAAATCAAAGGCAAGAAGAAGAAGGAGTCGGCGTTTTGATTTGGACTTGAATTATCTTAATTAACAAGGTTAGGCCCTAATTTAGTGTTAACTTGGACTGTTATGAAATCTGGGGTGCTTTCTTCTGAGATTTTTTTTTTATTTTTATTTTATTTCTTTTTTAATTTTTGATAAAACAAACCAATATAGATGTCATGTTTTAGTTTGGATTAATTCTAGTTCTGCACAATCATATTTGAAAGATTTAGTTTAGCTCTTTCTTTCGTTAAATATTACTGTACCTCTTTGCATGCAAGTAGTACAAGGTTATGCTTAATTTGCTTATTTCTATTTCTATCTATATCTCTCTCTTATTTTTAGGTTCTGTATATATCAGAAAATGAAGAAGAGCTCATAAGAGTATCAAATTAAGTAAACTAATTACTTATTTTATTCTTCAATTTGCAAATTAAACCTTACTTAATTTGAATATTTAGTCCAAATATGGAGAAAGTTGTGACATTATATTTTTACCTTTTCCATGTAAAGCTTATAAAAGACATCATCGGCCAAATAAGATGAGTTGTGTAGATTCAAATGGTAAGTAAAACACGAGTGCGTTTATTTCACCATCTATGCTTTTTGATTCATTGATTAATATATATCATGTTCTTTAATTCATTTGATTAAAATGTTGAATAATACTTGTGGCATGCCTATCATTTTGTTTTGGAGGAAACTACATTTTATTTATGTCGTTTCATATTATGTGATGGTGGAATCCTTGTTGTTTTCTAATAAATCCCAATTCAAAATGCGTATTCCCCTTGCAATTTCTGATGGTGTCTCCGCGGAAGAAGAACAAGTTGCCCGGGACTGCGAAATCCCGTTAGTTGCTTTGACACCCTGCTCCCGTAACTACTGCAGATTCTAAAGATCGAGCATGTCGCAAATCATTAACTTTTGTTGAGGAATCTTAAAAAAGAAGCTCGATATGATTCAATGATTGATGAAACAGATGCGAGATATGTAGATATTGACATAGATGATCATGAGGAGGATATTCATCTTGTATATCACAGGCGCAAACAAGTCAAAAATCAGTCTCCGAAGAAATCAACACATAATAGTTCATTGTCCGATGAGCTCAAAGGTGTTTTATTGGCAATTTATCAATTCATAAAATGATATTCTTGATGTGATTCACTGTATTCTTCACGTAGTTTAGATTTTACTCAAACCACAAGTTGCAGGAAGAAACGGAAAGGGGACAAAAGAAGTAGTGTAAGCAGATGGCGAATGCAATGGGAGTCTATTGAAGAACAAATAAATTGGCTGAAGAATGAGGAATCACTGCATAAGAAGATTCAATTATTTATGTCCCGCATGGACTGTATCATAGGTATGTACTTCGTTGATGTAATTTTAGGTTGTCCTTTTCTTTTTCATAAATTTTTTTTGTTAGCTTATTTTGATTTGTGTGAAAAAAAAAGAAAAAAAAGAGAAATATGTCTTATTTGTCATGAAGAAATCCTGCAGGTGAAAGATAATTTTCTGAGTGGAGGGGGTCGGTTATGGACTCCATAGTGGGAGCATATCTCACACAAAATGTGAATGATGTTCTTTCAAGGTGAAGTCAAAACTTAGAAACAGATTTATTTATTTCCCCGTCCCTTCTGAAACTGAATCATCAAATGCAACTTCTTTTTTTATGCAGCTCTGCCTTCATGTCACTTGCGGCTAAATTTCCACAAGAAGGAATGAGTCGGTGAATTCTCATGCTGAAACCTCTAGCTCTAAATGGGTACACGAATCTCTAGAAGACAAACAATCAAGAATGAACACGACACAATGCTCATGAATGCTTTAATGGTTTACCACTTAAGATATCATAGTGAAAGGAAAATGGTCGAATTAGATGTTATAGATTGGAGCTCACTTATGAAGGCAAAAGTAGGGGACATATCTGGAGCTATTCAAATTAGAGGAATGAACAATAATTTGGCTAAAAGAAAATAAAAGGTTTACTTGTTTTTCATAACATTTTCATGGCTGATTTCAAGTTTTGTGAATTTATATTTCTTGTACAGTATTACCTCAACGATTTGGTAAGAACCTTCAGAAGCACTAATATGAAGTGGATGCGACGTGTTTCATGTGATCCAGCAAAGTAAGATACTTATCTACACCGTTTGCAATCAATGAATTTATCTGTTTATAATTAGGATATAAAATTAGCGCATATGTCAACGTAAGTGCATAATTTTGCTATTGATAGAGGCATTTCATTCTTATAGTAGTTCATGTTTTTCATTGTAGGAAATAATTGCGGGGTATCTATGGGCTGAGATTGAATAGCGTCGAGTGCATACGCTTGTTAACACTCTTACATAAAACATTCTCAGTAAGATTTTATTCGTTGTATCTTTGCATTCAATACAGACTGATATATGATGTACACGTCTTCGTTGGTAAAATTGAAAAAAAAAATAGCATCTTTCTTGATTAGATTGACAGGAATGCCGGACGAGTAGCCATACGTCTAGGATGGATTCTCATAGAACAACTTCCTGAAGTAAAAATGTTTTCACAGAAGATGAAATCGTTACAGGAGTATTTGTGGGCGTATCTACTATCGCAACTTGAGCACATGATCCTAATTATCGTTTATCGAGTTTTTTTAGTACTGAGGACTATCTTTTCATTAGCTCTTGTGTCTAGAGTTGAATTTGGTTTATGTATGAATTACAAATATTTTAGTTTAGAGATAACATGAATACAATATGTATTTATTTCTCAAAATATCTGTCACCTTATTCTTTAAATCATTACCGGAATTTTGTACAGAAAGAAACCCCAATTGCTCCGAGTGCCCGATGAGAGCAGAATGCAAGTACACCGCCTCCGTTGAAGCAAGGTCTGTTAGTGTATGCCGTTAACAATTTATAAAAATCGATAGAGTCAGTCTTGTATTTATAATATAAAGTAACATCTTTTTTTCCTGAAGTAGTCCATAGAACATTTTAACTGACACATACTCATTTTTATGAATGGAACATATCTAGTGCTATGGTTGGAGATATAGAAGATTATGATCTTACAACCCCTAGAAATAGGTCTGGTGCCTCGAAAAATATTTTGGGAAATAAGCAAAGTCCCGTTGGTGAAGGAAACTACTAATCATCTAAAAGGATAGCTAAGCAAATTTATCAGCAGTTCGAATACTCAAATGAATAATAAGACCAGTCACCTCATTATCTTGAAAATATGTTCCATTAAGTGGAAACATCCCTCTATTTGCTGCCCGGACCGGTATTTGAACATGAAATGTACCATTACATTTTATCCATTCGTCGCATTATCTAGATAAATTTATAAATTTTGAATTTTACTTAGATAATGTGACGAATGTATAAAATTTAATGGTGCATGCTATGTTCAGATACCAGCTTGAGCAACAAATAGAGGGGTGTTTTCACTTAATGGAATATATTTTCAAGATAATGAGGTGACTGATTCTATTATTCATTTGAATATTCAAACAACTGATAAATCTGCTTAGTTATCCTTCTGGATGATTAGTAGTTTTCTTCACGAGGAGATCATGCTTATTTCCCAAAACATTTTTGGGGGCACGAGACCTATTTTCAGGGGTTGTAAGGCCATAATCTTCTATATCTCCAACTATAGCACTATACATATTTCATTCAGAAAAATGAGTTTACGTCATTTAAAATGTTCCATGGACTTAGTTAAGGGAAAAAAAGTGTTACTTTATCTTAGAAATACAAAACCGGCTCTATCGGCTTTTATAAATTGTTAACAGCATACATAAACAACCCTTGCTTCAATGGAGGCGATGTACTTGCATTATGCTCTCGTCAGGCACTCAGAGCAATTGATGTTTCTTTCTGTACAAAATACCGGTAAGGATTTAAAGAATAAGGTGATAGATATTTTGAGAAATAAATATAAATATTGTATTCATGTTATCTCTAAACTAAAATATCTGTAGTTTATACCTACACCAAATTTAACTCTAAACACAAGTGCTAATGAAAAGATATTTCCCAATACTAAAAACTCGATAAACGAAAGTTGTGATAGTAGATGCGCCCACAAATACTCCTGTAACGATTTCATCTCATGTGAAAACATTTTTACTTTTGGAAGTTGTTCTATGGGAATCATCCTAGACGTATGGCTACTCGTCCAGCATTCTTGTCAGTCTAATCAAGAAAGATGCTATTTTATTTTTATTTTTTTTTCAATTTTACCAACAAGGAATTGTGCTTGATATATCAGCCTGTATTGAATGCAAAAATACAACGAATATAATCTTACTAAGAATGTTTTATGTAGGAGTGTTAACAAGCATATGCACTCGATGCTTTTCAGTCCTAGCCCATAGATAACCAACAAGTATTTCCTACAATGAACTATTATAAGAATGAAATGCTTCTATCAATAGCACATATTATGCACTTATGTTGACATATGTGCTAATTTAATATTCGAATTAAAAATAGATAAATTCATTGATTGCATACGTTGTTGATAGGTATCTTACCTTGCTGAATCACATGAAACACGTCGCATCCACTCCATATTAGTGATTCCGAAGGTTCTTACCAAATTGTTGAGGCAATATTGTACAAGAAATATAAATTCATAAAAGAACTTGGAGAGGCCGTTAAACTAGCAAGGGGATCATGTGCAAGATTTCATAAAAGAAGTTATAAATGTGTCGAAAATAAACCAAAGAAATGTTGCCAAGTTACTAGGATATTTTTCAGGAGCCTGGAGCTCTTCATCTTGTCTATGAGTACATGTCTAACGGCACGCTTTCCCCTCACATCCATCCTATAGGAGGCGAGGTTCCCCTTTGTCATGGGATAGTCGGGTTAGAATTGCCCAACAAGTAGGTGGGGCGTTTGCTTACTTGCACTCTGCTACATCTGTTTCCATCTATCATCTAGATATCAAGTCAACCAACATATTGTTGGACGAAAAGTATTGTGCTAAGATTTCGGGATATCATGATCAATTTCTCCTAATGATACTCAAGTGACCACAAGAGTAATAGGCACACATGGTTACTTGGATCCAAAGTACTTCCAATCAAATCGATTTACAAACAAGAGCAATGTCTGTAGTTTTGGTGTGGTGTTGGTTGAGCTTCTAACCGGGGAGAAAACAATATCTGCTTTTATAGCTGAAGAAGGAAGAAATATGGCCATGCACTTCTTGCATGCTGTGGAGGAAGCTTGATTATTTTATATTCTTGATGAAAGGGTGCTCAGAGAGGGCAGAAAGGAAGAAATCAAGGCTATGGCAGAAATCACTAAAAATGTCTGCATCGGAGTGGTAAGAACAGGCCAACAATGAAAGAAGTTGCATGCCGATTGCAGGGAATTCAAGCAGGGGAGAACCGTTTGCCACTGAAAAAGAGGAGATATTTTGGAAAACAGTGGCCGAAATTAAACCGCTGGATCTCCATCTTCTGATGAGTCTCGAGGATTACTACTGCTATCAACTATGAACAGGTAATGGATACTTTTCTTAAACTTTGCACTTATTTTGCGTTCAATATGGAGTTCAACTTCTGTGTTTTCTTTTGAAATAGTAGAGAATTTTGGTTTGGGTTACTATTTTATAGCTAAAACTAAAGGCCGATCTCTTGAAGAAATTGAGTCATCACATAAAACATAGCTTGGATGGTCAGCTTCTCTCTAGTATAGCCGCGCCTCAACATTATAAAGGAAGCTTCTAGATCATTACTGAGTCACGTAGATAAATCCTAGTTGATTACGTATATCAGAATACTACCGTATCTATAGGCAGTGATGAAGCCAGGAATCTCGATCAGGGGGTCCAACTTATAACATAAAAAAAAAACCGTATATAGTATAAAATTAGTTTTAGAAAAAAAATAGAAAATATCCCTTTTACATTCTTTTTAATACTAGTACTTTTAATAATTATTTAAATATAAAAGGAATAAAAAAAATTCCTTTTGAATTATTAAAAATGAAGGAAATTATCCTTTGGATCAATCATAAAAATGAAAGGGAAAAAAATCTACTCTCTTTTGAATAGAATATTAGGAAAAAGTTAAAGAATGTGATTATTAAAAATTAAAAAGAAAAATAAATATATATATATATATTTGCATAAGCATAAGGAGTAGATGAAAGAGATTAAAAAATGTGCAAAAGTGTGTAGATGAAAGGAAAAAAAGAATGAAAAATATGTGATTATTGAAAAATAAAATGGGAAAAAAAGAGAAAGAAATGCATTAAGGAGTAAATAAAAGAAGACATGTACTTCTAAAAAAAAAGAAAAAAAAGAAGAAGATATGTAGAGAAAAAGAAATGTGATGATTAGAACATAAAAGAAAGAAAGAGATGCATTATTAAGGGGTAAACAATAAAATGAAAATAGTAAAAGTAAATGAGGTCCATAAGGATCGAACTCCTGACATTAGAGAGTGAAAAATTCTGGAACCAATCATTCATCCAACTCCGCTATCTACTTCAATTATATGAGACTTTTTAACTATAACAAAGTATATCTTAATAAAAATTTATAGATAAAACATGAAAGTACTAATATACCCCTGTTTTTTTCCTGGACCCCAGTGGAGCCCATGGACCCCCCCCCGGCTTCGTCCCTGTATATAGGAGTAGTTAAGATTTGTACAGATTTGTAAACTCTATGTATTGTATCTCTCACATAAATGAAATTACTTCACTTCTCATATATGTAACTCTTACTCCCTCCGTGTAGTATCCCATAAAAAGAAAAATACTTGAAAAATTTATTTTAAAACCCATCATATAATCTACTTTTGGCCTCATATAACGTTACTGTGTTTGATAGCACACAATAGTCGTCCGTCCTTGTAGCATCTCCTAGGGTGGATATATTTTTTCTCCAACAATCTTTTGTAAAATTATTTTATTTTATTTTTTGTAGGGTTTCTTTTTAGGGTATATATTTAAAATATATTTTTTATATATCATCGTCATGTTAATTGTGGGCACATTAAGTATGCACACGATGAGTAGGGTAGGTAGGAGAGCATTCTTCTTTCTTTACATGCACTTGTCATCTATACGGCAATATCCAATTATGATTAATATTTTTAACATTAGATTTATAAATTCTAATGAATACTAGGGTACATATAATATTTAAAGTAAAAATAAAAATAAAAAGCATTTATAATACATAAAGCTAAATAACATTGTCATTCGACGTATTTGTTAACAAAGGAACAAACAAATGTTTATATAGTTCCATACAAAGACACCAACATTAACGCTTTACTATTAAGGACCCAAGTCTTCAAATTGTGCCTCAATATTTAACAATTTGGCAACTTCCCTATAATTGGAAATTCCTTGCCACATGCAAATAACATAAGTGCCGCCATTAGCCGGCTCCACTAAGCCTATAAATAAGCCAACATATGATCATCAACAAACTATCAACGATCAACCTAGCTAAGCTACCTCATTTCAACAATATAACTATCTTAATTAAGATTTCTTGCAACTTATCAATACTTTCCTGAGATGGCTCTTATTCCTCTCTTGTTTGTGGCAATGATGGCTGCAGTAGCTGCTCCCGCTTTGGGAGTCGACTATGTTGTCGGGGACGAGGCCGGCTGGAAACTCAACGTCAACTACACGGCATGGGCGCAAGGAAAAGAATTCCATGTCGGAGATAGGCTTAGTAAGCCTCTCTTCTTAATTTATTTGTCTATACATATATAAATGATATATGTATTTACACTTGGGATCGTCAGTCCCAAATGTAGCATCTCTAACGTGTTCCAAATGGTAATTGAAGTTAGTTACCTACTATTAGCTACTAAAAATCACTTGAACTAATAGTACTACATATTAAGATAGAAAGCCTTTTTCCTACCTAAAAATTTTGAGCTTTCTTTTTTTTCTTTCTTTTCAATATGTTAGATTTACAATCACTAGAGAATTGTACATTTTTATTGCAAAATAATTAAGCATTTGATTTATTTTTGCAGTTTTCAAGTACACACCAGGGTCCCACAACGTCCACAGACTGAGCAACATTGCTGATTTCCAGCAGTGTACGACGCCGGAAACAACTAATTTAGTAAGCGGAAATGACGTGATTACCCTTGCTTCCTCGGGCAAGAAGTGGTATGTTTGTGGCATTTCAGACCATTGTTCCAAAGCGATGAAGCTGGCCATAACTGTAATTTTGGACTCGGCTCCATCTCCGGCGCCGACATCCGTTTCGGCAGGCGGTGGGTTTTCCGGCTTGGTGTCTTGGGCTTGGGCTATTGCTGCCAGGGGCGGACCCATGCACAGACCATGGGGAGCATTGGCTCCCCCCAAAGATTTTTTATTTTATTTTTAGAGTTGATTTTTTTTTTTAATTTGTGGAAGTTTTTATGCTGCAGCTCCCCTAAATCTTGTCCATATTGTTTCAGAGAGCTTGTTCATGTTGTTTCAGAGAGTTTATCCATGTTGTTATGAATCAGGAGCTCCCCTAAATATTAGGGGCTGGGTCCGCCCCTGATTGCTGCATTAGCTCTTCACAAAATGATCATAGCCTAACTACTGGACTTTGCTCATTTGTCATTCGTTATATACTTATATGATTGGTTTTTTTTAATTTTTTTGTTTTGGTAAACTTAATTTCTTTTCTTTTCTTTTTTGACGTTGTATAATTTTGTTTAAAGCTTTTACAAGTTCTTTAATTTGTTTAATTCAAAATGATTTGGCCATGACCAGGGACGAAGTCAAGAATTATATTTAGGGGGGTGAATTTTTCAGAAATCTAAATGATTAAAAGTCGATAAAAGTTTAGCACAATATAGACTGATTATATATATAAACATTTAAAACAAAATATAAAGACAAATGATCTTATAATAACTAATACAAACAATATTAGTAAAGTATCCAAGACATAGTAGTAAAATACCATTTCAATCAACTTTGCAAAAATAAAAGAGAACATATTATTGTTCGTATCATAAATAATTAAAAATATAAAATAACTAAATAAATATAAAGAAAATTATCACTAACCTATTAAGAGGGATCATTTAAATTGTACTTCTTGATTCTTCATAACACCAAATTCATCAATTATTATATCAAATTTTACGATAATTTCTTTTACGAAGTACACAACTACCGAGACAGGCAAATTTTTGAGCTAGAATAATGAGCTTAATATAATGAAACTTAAAATTGGTACTAATAATTGCTAGTATCAATTAGAGTATGTGTATATATTTTTATCTATGCGTGTGTGTATATATTATATATAAATATAAAATACATATATATAGATAATAAATTTAGAAAATTTGAGGGGGGTGGTTGCCACCACCTGCCACCCCCTAGCTCCGCCCCTGGCCATGACTACTTGCATTGGCTTCGTTGCTAATTATATTAGTTAGAAATATACCTTGAAGAATTATTCATAGATTCTCATTAAGTCTTTGAAAATTAAATATTAGTGAATTACATGATACCTAAGAGGCTAGAGTGAATCCAATACGTTATAAATTAAAGAGCATTTTAAAATTACACAACCAATATATATGTATAATGGTCTGTTCTTACTTCTTAAAATCCACAAGAGCAGTATGAATCAAATTTTTGATTCTATTTAATAATACTAGTTTAGTGCCCGTCGAAATTCGACGGGGCTCACTTCTCGTAGAAAATAATAATAATATTATTTATTTCGAGAGTATAGTTTGTAAGGATTCATTCGAAAAAAATAAAATTAAACTGAATTAGAAAAAAATGAAGAAAAAAAAGAAGATAGTGAGGTGTGACATTTTTCAATTAGTTTTACTCATTTTGAATGTCAAGTAGCCCATTGATCATTGTAATAAAAAATAGATTAGGTGAGGTCCTGTTTTTCGTATAGTTATACTCATTTTGAATGTTAAGCCGTCAAGTATATATCAGTTAAAATTATTAATTTAAAAGCTTGCACATTATCCATTGCTATGAATTGAAATTCTATAATTAATTAAAGATATAATTCATAATGATTGATACAAGGACATATTTTCAAAATAAAATATAAAAAAAACGATTTTCTATAAGGAGCCGGGAGCCCAAAAGCTCGATTATACACCATTTTGATCTACAATATAGAGATTAGCATAAGGTGTTCATGACAGTTAAATTAAACGTTGGTATTGTTGAAAGTTGTATTCAACTGATTCCATTATATATGTAAAGCCCTCCGTCGTTCGATTATTGAAGGATAGAATGTAAAGCCGTTCGCCATTTAGATAATTGTTGAAGAAAGTTGGCACTTCTCGGATAGTTTTACATGTGTTCAATTCAAGTCGTTCATTTACTCTTCTAGATATTGATCAAGGATTACTTCATATATGAATTTTTATATCAATGAAGTCATCTTCTCAAAAATCGATTTAGTACCTTCATACATATAATATAAACTTTATCCGCCCGTCCCTACTCAACTAAAAAACCATAAGTCATAATAGTACAAAATTTCCGTTAACGTGAAGTTTTTTAAATATTTAATTGGGATAAAACTAAAATGTCTTCATCATATTTGTTATAAGAAAATTTTACAAATATTGTAAAGGTCAATTGTTCTACTGCACAATATCATGTCGTAAGTCGCGTATTCATTCAGATTTTGAAGGAAATTCATTGACAATAATTGAAAAATATATAAATGAGGGCACTATTTTATTGGATAGTGTATTCATTCAAAATTTATTTGTCAAGCCGCCCGTTATTCATGGTAATTAAAAAATAGATTATATTATTTTTTTACAAGTAATCGAATTTATTCATATTTTGAATGTCAAGTCGCTCAAAAAAATAACATTATTATTTATTTCAAATTAATAGTGCAATACTTCTTTAAAAAACATGTTACAATTGATTTATATAAAAAATAAGATTTATCAATGAGAGACAATATTTTTCATTTAATTTTACATGTTTTGAAGCTAGAGGTATTGGATGCACTAATTAATGTCAAAATCTGCAAAATTTGTAATTTTTTGGCTTGCTCCTTGGCGTGGCTGGTGAGTTCTATATTCGAAACTATCAAAGCCGACGAAGGAAGCCCTCGATCTGAAATCGTACACAACAGATGGATGAGAATATGTGGGTGATTCTGAAGAAATATACGAATAATAAAAAATATAGATTTGTTCAAGTGTTGCTACAGCAGAAAGGCAATACTAGTTGAAATCAACCGAAGAAAGAAGCTTGACGTCGATTTGAAATGAAGAAGGCTGGGAGAAAGAAGCTTGGCTTGACGTCGATTAGAAATAAAGAATGAAGAAGGACAAATGTGTAATGGTGGGTTTCAAGCGATACCACTGTTCATCCCAGTTAAATTAAATCTCGGTTTCAAGCAGTCAAATTAAGAGGAAGAAACAGTGAATGAGGGACGGGCCTAGTTTTATCCCGGGCTCATTGGATTATTTGCCAAGTTACCAAACACATAGATAAGTCCAGTTTATTTACCTACAGGCCTAGCTCAATCAATATTGAGGTCCTGTGCTAACTATAAAATTAGACCCTTAAATTTTGCCAAAATATTACTTAAAAATAATTCTCCATTGTACTACGATAAAATTTTACAAAATATGAAACCAAATATGCAAATAGTTTTGATCTTTTATTTGAAAAGAGACATCCTTCTAACATTCTTTGAAGCGAAATCATCAACTAAATCTTCATAATCAACTTGTTCCAAAATATCATTCTCAATCACGATCAACGCCAATCCATTGAGTCTTTCTTGAGACATAGTAGAACGCATGTAAGACTTCAACAACTTCAATTTGGAAAAACTCCGTTCAGCAATAAAATTCATCAATTAAATATTTAAATTACAACCAAAATATACAAAATGCCAGAATCGATAGATTACCTTGGCGGCTTGGCAACTTTGACAAAAATTCCCAATTCTACAATCTCAATACCCCACGCTAATACAGAGGTTGTGATGATGATTGAAATTAATTTCTGGTTTTCGGATAGAGAGAAATCGAATAAATAGGAAGAAAATTTCCCGTTGGATTCCATTAATCCAGATGAATTTAATGTGAAAGACGTTGTTGAGTGTTGGAAGAAGAAGTTGCAATTTTTTTTGGAGGAAGATATTATGAAAAATGGGCAATAGAAACTCGAATTGAAGAAGAAGCAGAAAGAGAGAGGGAGTACGGCTGTCGTAGCAAAAACTAAGGGAAGATTAAAATTAAATTACCTGAAAATAAGTAGGCTTGGGCTGTTGGGCCTTTTACAAAATAAAAATAAAAACAGGTGGACTTCATATAATTTTTGGGGCCCCATTTTTTTGGAGGCCTTGTTCATAGCTGCTTAAGCCTGCTAATGGCCGGGCCTATTTACCTATCTGTGCTCATCTTAGCCACCAAATATTGCCTTATTAAAATAAAACTAATCTTCAACTCTCAACTTTGCATGCACGATGATCTTTTAACATATCTTCACACAAAATCGTGCCAATTTAGAATTTTCACACACTAGAGCGTACTCTATGAGAGAGGGTTGTATCAAAACTTCAACTAGCTGATCGTAACTCTTGATTCAATTTCAATAATTAACGACAATATTACAAAAACTAATGAACGCATCGAATGCAAAATAAGGGGACGACAAGGAAAATTATTAGATTAGTTCGACTTTCGCAAGCAATATTCTAATCTTTAGTACTTTTTATTAGACTAAACTAGACAAATACATTAAAAAATTAATTATGTAATTTTTGCAAGCGACCGTAGATAATTTTTCTTTTATGACCGTAGATGCCTCGATATTGAAAAGTTAGATCCGATGTTATATTGTTCTTTTGCACTCAAATTATTTAAACATCCATTTATCTCTCGTTCACATGGCCGGAGCGTGACTTATAATTCAACCAAATTTAATATTCATTAGTGACACCAGTATATGCAGCCTAAATTTTCTTTCTTCCATTATTCATTGATCAGTGTCAAAATTATGTAAGATTATTGATATTTTAAATGTCTTAGTATGATAGAATCATAGAAAGAATATGGTGTTTTGATGATACTTGTAATTCTTAGTTAATTGGTGCTTCAAAAATCAAAATATCTTAATGTTGGAGACTATTTTTACAGATATGAATTTTGATATATTTATTATTTTTAATTAATTATTATTTTCAATCACAATCGACTGAAACTGAAGTCGCCAATTGTTGCACTAATTGCATATTTACAAAGCTTAATCTAGTCAATTAACGTCACATCACCACACGGGGTAGAAATTTCTGAGAATTATTCATACGAACATATATAAAGTGCAGTGGCGGTTTTGGGCCTGTGCGGGGCGGGCGACCGCACAGGGCCCCCGACAAATTAGGGCCCCAAAATCCAAGATCTGTACTTTTATGTGTATATATATATATTTTCATTCCAAATTTTACTATGCTCAGTCAGCGCAGTTGGCAAAAGTTCCTAAGCCATTCTATAGGACACGGGTTCGAACTCCTCCAAGCCCACATTTCATTTTTTTTTTTTTTTTATGCTGCTACCTTTTATTTTATTTATTTATTTTGGCATATGGCCATTTTTTTTAACGGAGAGTGTTTTGTTTAGTGGATTTTTGGTGTTATTTTATGTTAGTTACCTTATCTATTTTTTTGGCATGGGCCTATTTTTATTTTTGTTTAATTCATTCTTAAAAATTAAAATTCGGCCTTTTAAAAAAGAAAATTAGTTATCTTTTTGTATAAGGGCTCAATTTTATTTTATTGATGTGACTTTTAAAATTTTCAAATTTCAAACCAAAAGGTTCAAATTTGGAATTTTAGTTTCCTTTTTTTTAAATTACTGTTCATTTTACATCAATATAACGTCTCGATTTGAAAATGTATACAAAACAACACATTTTAGTTAAATGTCATCGCCTTTTATATTACGATATTACTTTTATAAATCTAAGTTTTTGTTATTACCCCAAAAAAAATAGCATAATTTTAGATTCCGCACAGGGCCCCGTTTTTCTTTGCACCGCCTCTGATAAAGTGATCTTATATATTTATTGAAATATTTGTGGTAAGAAAAATAATTAAAGGCCAAGACAATATTATACTACTAATCTGCAATGAACTTAAGATAAACCTAAATAAAATACCGCATGCTGTAATGATAAAGATAGTATAAGGGCATTGACTATTATTTATCTTCTTCTTTCTTCTTCTTCTTCTTCTTTTTTTTTTTTAAATTTTTTTCTTTTTCTTTTCTTATAATTCCTCTAATCTTTTTTATTTTTTATTTAATAATAAATCAGAAAATGTAAACCTTTTATTAAGGGATCAAAACAGATACAGAACAGAAAGGCACAAGAAGTGCCGATCGATTACAGACTAAGACCACTCCGAGTATCAACAAGAGAATTGTTAGCCCACTCTTCGAAAATTACTCGACCATTTTTTTCCACAAGTTTCTAGAAAGTATACAGATAAAGTGTACATAGTTAATATTTTAATGTAAATTTATTATTTTAAATTAAGAATATTGCGTGTTGTGATACATGAGAGGCAGGGGCGACTCCAGTATGGAGCAATGGGGTACAGTTGTACCCCAAAAACAAAAATATGTTTACTATTTTATATATATATATATATGTGTGTGTATGTATATTTATTTATTTTAAATAATTAGAATAAGTTTTAAAATATTATTAATATTAACAAATAGACATGTGACTTATCCTCTAGTATTTTTGCTTATCAAGTTGGTGTTGATTCTTCCAGTTGCTACTGCAAGTGTTGAGAGAATATTTTTCGGCATAACTTATATCTAAACAAGTTGTGAAATAACATTGAAAATTAACTTTTAAAAGATTGGTCTATTCACCGAGAGAGATGTGTTTTCCTACGAGTTTCTGATGACGAATTTGCCAATCACTTTCAAATAATAAAGCATCGTCGAAAATTAAATTAGGTATATTTATAATTTTACTATATTCATTGATATTATTATAAGACAACACTATTATTATTATATAATTATTTTTCGCATCCCTAAATTATAAATCTAGAGTCGCCACTGATGAGAGGATAGAGTATATATTACCGTGATTTTAAGTCAGCGCTGAAGATGTCACCCATGAGTCCTGAAAATACAGTATTACCCTCCATTTAGCCTCATTAATCATTATACCCTCAGAGGAGAAAATTTCGCACAGAGCACTCCCCACTCGATTTGTACCCTCACTGGAGGAAATTTTGCTGACTTGAGCTTTGGAGCTAGCTAGGGTCTTCGCCGGGAAACCCTTAATCCGGAGTTCGAGGTTGAGCGAAAAAATCTCGGTGTTGGAATAAAGTTTTTGCAGGTGAATTCTCGTTACTAGTCTATGTAAATCTATTATCTGGACCGGATTGTTGCAGAGTTTAGCTTAAATAATTAAGTTAATGAGTTAATGAGCAGGTATACGTATATGAAGGCATACTTATACGCATACGTATACGTATAAGTTAATGTGGAAAGTTAATTGATTCTCGCAAGGATATACATATTTGATAGATATATAGATCTGGTAGATGGAACATCAATAGATATCATATTTTCTGTTTATGTAGTGAATTTCATACAAGTAGACTGATCATAGTCCAATATTTTTCAGCACTTTCTGCAAGCAGAGGAGTTGACTTTGCTAACATAAAGAATGATGCTATTGCTAGCCTTTGTGATCCGATTCTTCTCTGCCGTATGCTTTGTCGCGACTGTAAGTTACGCATTATTGTTGACGAAGCCTGGTTGTCAAGAAAAGTGTGGAAGTGTCACCATTCCATATCCTTTCGGAATCGGTGCCAAATGCAGCGCGAATTCGTCCTTCACAGTTATCTGTCAAAACTCAGCAATTCCCCCAAGGCCATTGTTGAGCAGCATCAATATGGAAGTACTAAATATTTCTTTGTACGGCGTAGTGAAAGTAAATCTGCCCCTGTGGCCTACGAGTTGCTTCGATGGGACAATAACAGAGTCCGTGCCTATATCACTAAAGGGGGGCCCATTCTCCATCTCAGCACACTACAATTCATTGGTTGTGATGGGCTGCAAGAATTCAGTGTGGCTGCGCACTAACGCAACCACAGTTGGAGGGTGCATGGCCATATGCGATGATGCTTCTTCCGAAGACATTACTTGCAATGGCATCAACTGTTGCCAGATATCCATCCCAACGCGTCTCAAGGAGCTTCAGTATACTTACCGAAGCATCGGAGCCACAAGTAGTAGCTTATGTGGCTATGTTTTCCCCGCTGACAAAAAATGGTTGCAGAGTAAGGGTTACAGAAGGTATAAAGGCCTCGTGAGTGATTTGTCGAATCCATTTGATCGAGATTTTGGATTTGCACCGCTGGTACTCGAGTGGGAATTAGGTACTGGAACTAATTTCTCCAACTCTATTTGCCACTGTCCTCATGATGTTCGCCTCAGGCCTGCATATCAGTATGATTACTCGGGAGACGTGATCTCTCCAGCCAGATATCCTGATGTTTTCTGCGGCGACAATCCTGAGGATCGTCGATGCCAATCGCTGTTAGATAATTATGCAAAAGTGTATCGCTATACGTTCTATCATAGTGTGCATGATTATGTATCAACCAATAGATACTGCTCCTGCATATCTGGATTTGAAGGAAATCCTTACATACTTAAAGGGTGTTCTGACATTAACGAGTGCAGAAATGCAAGATTGAATGACTGCTCAGGATACTCGAAGACTTGCATCTACAAAGACGGAAGCTTCATTTATGGTTGTGATTATACGCAGCATTATCTCCGATTCACTGTAGCAGCATTCACCATTATAGTCAGTGTGGTTGGTGTGTTGATTTGGCTCAATAAAGTTTGGTTTATGAAGGAAAACGGAGGCATTTTGTTGGAGAAAACTATGCAGTTTAGTCCTGAAGAGGTGTCAAAAGCTACTGATGGATATAATGCGAGTCGACTACTTGGTAGTGGGGGAGAAGGTGTTGTGTACAAAGGAATTTAAGAGGATGGAAGGAATGTGGCAGTGAAGAAGTTAGAGAAGTTCAACGAGCAAGGGGATCATATGCAAGATTTCATACAAGAAGTTATAAATGTGTCGAAAATAAACCATAGGAATGTGGTCAAGTTACTAGGATATTGCCAGGAGACTGGAGCTCTTCATCTTGTCTATGAGTACATGTCTAACGGCACACTTTCCTCTCACATCCATCCCTTAGGAGGCAAGGTTCCCCCTCTGTCATGGGATATTCGGGTTATAATTGCCCAACAAGTAGGCGGAGCGCTTGCTTACTTGCACTCTGCTGCATCTGTTACCATCTATCATCGAGATATCAAGTCAACCAACATACTGTTGGACGAAGAGTATTGTGCTAAGATTTCAGATTTCGGGATATCAAGATCAATTTCTACTAATGATACTCACGTGACCACACGAGTAATAGGCACACATGGCTACTTGGATCCGGAGTACTTCCAATCAAATCGATTAACAGACAAGAGCGATGTCTATAGTTTTGGTGTGGTGTTGGTTGAGCTTCTAACTGGGGAGAAGGCAATATCTGATGTTAGAGGTGAAGAAAGAAGGAATTTGGCCATGCACTTCTTGCATTCCATGGAGGAAGATCGATTATTTGATATTCTTGATGCAAGGGTGCTCAGAGAGGGCAGAAAGGAAGAAATCGAGGCTATGGCCGAAATCGCTAGAAAATGCCTGCATCGGAGCGGTAAGGACAGGCCAACAATGAAAGTAGTTGCATGCCAATTGCAGGGAATTCAAGCAGAGGAGAACCGTGTGCCACCGAAAAAGAAAAAGAGAGGTTTCGAAAAACCGTGGCAGAAATTAAACCGCTTGATCTCCATAGTCTGGAAGATTACTACTATCAACTATGAACAGGTAATGAATATTGTTCTTAAACTTGCACTTATTTTGCGTTCAATATGGAGTTCAACTTCTGTGTTTTCCTTTGAAATGGTAGAGAATTTTGGTTTGGGTTACTATTTTATAGCTGAAACTAAAGGCCGATCTCTTGAAGAAATTGAGTCATCACATAAAACATTGCTTAGATGGTCAGCTTCTCTCTAGTATAGCAATAATCTCTGGAGATTCATTGTTCATTGTTCATGGCAAATCAAATAATGAATGGTTTGCTATTACTCCTTCCGTCCCGCTCCATTCGGTCACAGTTCTTTAATTAGGTGTCTCACCCATTTAGCTCATTTTCTCTCTTAGTCAGACACAACCCACTTAGCTCATAATTAAAGAACCCACTTAGCTCATAATTAAAGCTCTTAACAAATTAAATAAAGTCATTAAATGAGGTGGGCCACCACCTTCTCCTTCCACTATAAGAAAACTGGTCTTTTGCGACATATGCACATGTGACATTACTAATAAGTGTCAAAATATTATGATACTTATCCTCTTAGTGTCATATATTTGCGTCAAATGTGCGTCATGAAATTATTATGTCACTATTTTGCGGCAGTAATGCGTCACTTAGTTTTGTGTCTCGTAAGTACAACAATTTATTAGCGACACTTCAATTGAATGTCATAATTATACTTCATATTTGGAATAATATTGCATTTTTTGTTGTATATTTGCGTCCAATATGCGTCATGTCATGGAAATATTGTGTCACTATTTTGCGCCTGTAATGCGTTACTTAGAAAAGTGTCTCGTAATTACAACAATTTATTTGCGACTTATCAATTAAATGTCATAATTATACTTCACATTTAGAATGATGTTGTATTTTGTGTCATATATATGCATTCAACATGCCGCATGAAAATATTATGTCACTATTTTGCGATAATAATACGTCATTTAGTTTTGTGTCTCATAATTACAACAATTTATTTGTCACACATCAATTGAATGTCATAATCATACTTCACATTTGAAGTGATGCTGCATTTTGTGTAGTATATTTGCATCAAACATGCGCCAAGAAAATATTGTGTCACTATTTTGTGATAGTAATACGTCACTTAGTTTTGTGTCTCGTAATTAATATTCAAATATATGCAACAGGTGAATTAATATTGAGTAACGGGTGAATTAATATTGTGTATTGTAATGCGTCACCATCAATGGGTGAGTTAATATTCAAATATATGTACAACTACTTGAAAAATGCTATCAATTCTTACCTTATTTTTCTATTAAAAATCATAATTTATTGGTCTATTATTCTATTGCGACCGGCTGAACAATAACTCATCCGAGATACAAAAAAGGCTCAACTCCTCCACAAAGCCTGACTATCATTGACTTATTTTTCTAGATATAATCCTAATATTCTTTTTTTTTCTTCTAATATATTGTTATAATATTATTATTTTTAAATAAATAAATATATTAAATTTACTAGAGCTGTCCCCGAATTTTTCGGGTACCCAACCTGAAATTAGCCTAAAATCAGGATGCGTACGCGACCCATAAAAAAGTTTGGGTACCCGGATCCGACCTGAAATTTTTTCAGATCAGTCTTGGGTACCTGAAAAGACCCGAATTATGTACTTTGTTTGAAATAAAATAAAATATAATTCACCGAAATAATAACTTGTATCCATACTTCAAAATAAGAATCTTTCATCAAACTTCAAAATAAAAATGTCCTAATTACAATCATAAAAAAAAATATCAAAATAATCCATACATCAATTCATCATATTCATTGAATCCATTAAAAAGAAAAAAATAATAAAATACATCATCATCACTAAATGACTAAAATGAGAATAAATAAATATAAAAATAAATAGTCTAAATGAATTAATATATAAATATATTAGTAATAAATACACAAATTATTATTATATTTAAAAAAATTCAGGTATCGGGTACCCGCCATTTGGGTCCGGGTAACCCGAAATCCGAAAATATTTAGAAGACTGGATTCGGACCCGACCCATTACGCGAAATTCTGGATTTCGGGTACCCAAACCCGGCTCGGTTCGGGTTTTCGGTTCCGGGTAACCCGAAAATCCGGAACCATTTAGACAGCCGTAATTTTCACTTAAAAATTACTACCTCCATCCCATTACATTAGTTCTCTTTGCTTTTTGATTGTTCGGCACGCTTTTCCACCGAAACCTAGTACGAGTTTTAAAATATAATTTTGACGTATTCATTTTTTCACTCATAGTACCCCGTGAAAAAATGAATACGTCAAAATTATATTTTAAAACTCGTACTAGGTTTCGGTGGAAAAGCGTGCCGAACAATCAAAAAGCAAAGATGACTAATGTAATGGGATGGAGGTAGTATAACATAAATTGTCAAAATATGTCCATCTTTAATCTATTGCATATACCACGAGCGCAATAACATAAGAAATTGAATGAGTACGACTGCTCAAGAAATATTACTCTCATTAACATATTTTTTCTATTATTGCGAATAATAAGTGACTTCACATTTAAAGCGTGTGAAACTAAATGAGAAATATCGTCTTTTATTGACTTACTTTTTTTCAAATATAATTCAGTCCTAATACTTTTTTCTAATGAATCATCAAAATTCTACATTTCTCATAATAATCATATTATTTTTCTATATTACTTAAAAGAAATTAGACATAAAATGATCCAATCGATTTTCGACGGGCGCTACACTAGTATAATTATTTAAAAGAATAAAAAACTTAAAAAGATCAATCAAGAAAAGCATGAAAATAAGACATATTAAAAAGATAACTCCCCTATTGAAATTATTACGCATGAAATTATTTTTATTCAAAAGGATATGATAGAATTAGGGGTGGACCGGTACGGTATATTGAAATTTTTTTGCCGTACTGATACTGTACCGAAAATTTTTGGTATGCACTTTTTCATTCCGTTACCATACCGAACATTTCGGTATACCGTAAATTCGGCATGGAACAAAGTCCATACCAATAATGTACTGATTTTTCAATATACCATACCGTAGTTAGGTATTTCGGAATACCGAAAATCGAATATTATACCCGAAAAAAAATTCTATTTGATTTTTTTCATAAAATATTGAACTATATAAAAATAATATAATAACAAGTCAAACACGAACAAATAAATATTGTCCACATCTCATTAAAACTCCAAAACAACGGAGAATAGAAATATATATATATATATATATATATATATATATATATATATTTCTAACATGTCTCAAAATATTTGATCGCTAAAGATTAAAAGACAAATTACTTATATTATATTTTTAAGATATTTTAGATGATATAACATATTGAAAATTAGTTTAAAAAAATTAAAGATTTATTAAGATTGCATTTAAATTTGAAACTAGTTTTACTCCCGTGCTATGCACGGATCGAATATTTATTTTATTATAATTAGATAAATTAAAAACTTGGTTAAAGAAGAGTTGTCTTACGCTTCGTTATCGGTAAATATAACTTGTTTATATATACGTTGTAATAAAATACAAATAACCATATATACATGATCGCCTAACTATTTAAGCTACCCATAAGTGTATGGGGCTATCGTAGCATAGTAGGAGCAAGGTCATTTTCACGGAGACTAGTTCGAAATACCTATGAGTACTATTACTATGTTGCTTCAATCTATTTAAACTCCGAATTATCAAGAGATTGATTAACTAAAACTAAAGTACTTCAATTAAACAAAATAAAATAAAATAAATGGGCAAACAATGGAGGTAATGGATAGGAAGATATTCTAGGGTAAACTCAATGGGTTTGCAAATGAAACTCACTCTACTTAATCAACCTATGGTTTAATTTCAACTATCTAGGACGATCTCTTGTTCACTTTAGCCCCCTCCTGGACGCTAAAACCGTTAATTACAAGCTAGCTTTGTTATCTCCAACTAAAGTCTAGCCTATAACTCCTAAAAGCCCCTAGGATCAATAGCCCTCACAAAAACTCCCAACCTCCCGGTTTATTAAGTCGTTGTGCCTCATGTTCCTATTCAAGTGTCAATTCTCATCTCCCGAATCTTGAATCAACAAAATAGACATGTATAAATGGTGATCAAGCATTTAAACATACATACAAACCAAGAACATAAGGAGATAAAACAACCAAACCATAGAATTGAAATAAAATAGAGCTAATCCATTACAAATACATATTGTCAAATCCCTAGAATATGAGATTTTAGCTACTCATGCCCATGGAAGCAAAAATCTCAACATTAAAGATAAACATGATCAAAGAAACAAGATATCAAGAATTCATAGACAAATCCTTGATCTTGAGCTCCAATCTTGAAATCCTTGATGTCTTCTTCTCCAACTCTCCAAAACAAGCTTTCTCCTCTTGGCTTAGGTGGATGAAGGTGGAAGATGGAGGTGGAGATTTAGTGTGTGTAGTGTGTGTAGATGGAGGCCAAGTGAGTTCTCTACCCTAAAAATGAGAGCACAAATGAGTATTTATATGTTGGTGTAGCATGAGGGTTGATTTATAATTAGGAAAGATGAGAAATGGGGGTCAAAATGTAGTTTTCGGAAGCTTTGGGGGTGAAATTTGAATTTTCGTAGGTTAAACAAGGGCGGCGAGCCCGCGGCCGCACCCGGTGGTCGCGCGCCCAAGACCAACTTTTCTTCATCCTCGCGCGCCCGGGGGGGGGGGGGCTTCTGAAGCGGCCGCGCGCGTGGTCGCACCCGCATGCTTTGGTGGCCTTCTTCGGCGCGCTCCCGCGCACGTAGGTCACTCCCTCCGGCTCGTCCTCCCTCATCCGAACTCCAAATAGTAATCCTTTTTTTTTCTTTTCTATATGCTTGTTTCGATCCGCACTTCGACATGGGATTGTTATCTTTGCTAAAATTGAATTCTTTTTTCCTGTAAAATAATCAAAATAGACAATTAATCGAACGAGGCACAAAAGAGCAATAAAATCACACAAATTCCATCAACTTTGTGCTAAAATGAAGCATGAAAACCCATGTTTGTCAGTACACAACTAAAATAAATAGGTACAAAAAGCTACCACATTAGAAATATGAATACACATTATTAATAATTGTATTACTATACATTTTTCACACAATCGTAATTTACAATACCGATGTTTAATAACTGATGCGAGTCCAATATAGAATAAATTATATTACATAAAAATAAAAATAGTGGTCCATTAAATATATTTAAAGAAATGATTTTATATATTTTTATATTTAATCAAATTCATAAAACACAATAAAAAAGATAATTACTACATCTAGACATTTTTGGTTGCAACTTCTTCAAGAAGCCACTACTTGGCTTTTATGTATATATAGTATAGATATAGATATTCTCAAAATATAAAATAAAATTAGAATATACTCCATAATTAATATTAGAAAAATATGTAATTTTTCAGCAATTTTCGGTATATACCGAAAATCGGTACATACCGAATATTTGGTATCTCGGTATAATATACCGAATGTTCGGTAGACACCAAAGTTTTTCGGTATACCGAATCTTCGGTATTGACCAGTATACCGCGGTATCGAAAAACTCATACCGTTACCGAACCGAAACTTTCGGTACGTTATTATACCGTACCGAAAAATTCGGTATACCGTTAATTATGATATTTTCGATTTTTTTCGGTACGGTATATCCGGTATACCTTCATTTCGGTAAATTTGTCCACTGTAGATAGAATAGATATACAAAAAAAATAGATATACATAAAAAGATATATTTGATATATTTCAATGGCTCAATTTTGAAAAAAATATAAAAAATTGGGATAAAATTTTAAATTAGGTGCAATTGAATCCTTGAATTATTTGGATGATATTAATTCAAATATAACAACTTTCTTAATCCGGTTAGAATTTTAAATTTACAAGAATTATATTAAAGACTATTTCATTAATTAAATTTTAGGGGACAATGAAAAGAATATATTGATAAAAAATTAAAAAGAAAACATTTAGCACCACCTTTAAAATAAATAAATAAAATAGAAAAAAAAAGAGAAAGAAGTGAATACCTTTAATAAGTGAAATAGTGAATGCAGCCGCAGCGCCACTCCCTCCATTATTGTTTTTCCAATTGAATAAGTAAAAATGAATCACTGCCCACTCCCTCTGCAATCGCACTGAACGAAACGAACCAAGACACAAATCTTCTCTCAAATGCAAGTGAATAATTGAAACAAGAGAAGAATTGAAATCCTAGTATCTCGTCCACCCACACAATCGCCGGCCAAGATTTGAGAAAATATGGTTCATTCTTTTAAACCTAGAAGCCCCAAATTAATTAATTCAAGGTTAGTATTCTTCAAGTTTATTGGAGGTTGATCCTCACATTCTAATATTATTGGGTGTGAGATTCCAGATTTTTGGGCTTACAATTTGTTAATAATTCTACTATTTTCTATTTCATCGAATGGTTTATTTGTTTATCCTAGATTTTATCCAGCGAATGCTTTTGACGTTGTTGTGCATTATGTTGGTTTCTTATTTTGGGGAAATCACCTCTTTTTATCATCCAATTAGCTAATCTGCGTAAGCTTTTTTTTTTTTTTTTTTTCTTTCTTTGTCTACTAAGTTTTTCAAATGATCTCGATTTGGGATATTTCCATGTTTAAAGAATCTATGTGAGAAGATTGCTTGTTCTAATATGAAAGGAACTGATTTTAATTGTGTTGGTGATTGGGTTGTGGAGGCGACTATGAAGAAGAAATTGAAGTGAGTTGTTTTACATTCACTAGTCTTTTATTTGAAGATAAATAAGCGATGATGATCTAAGATTTCCTAATTTTCCTCTATGGAGTGTCACCTTATGGTTCTCGTTTGATCGAATTTAACTCCCAACTGAGTGATGGCCAAAATTATTGCCCTCCATATAATGATACTGATACACGCGTCAATGAGCTGCTTCTCTATGGCGTATCCTGATTGCTACTCTATGATAATGTGATTTGATTTAGGGGCTTGTTCAGATGCATGCGTTTTGGACTTTTATTTGGTTATTCAGAGTCTGTGAAGCAATATAGGTCATAAGTATTCTTGAATGCCACTGAGATGCCGAACATGTCATGTTTTCATTCCTCTAGTATCTTCAGGATCAATAACTAATTGAAAAAAAAAATGCTATTATGTAGCGTACTGAGTGTGCGCTTGACAAGTTCGAAGTCTTTGGTGGACATTTCATGTAATTTGAGTTGCTTTGATGCTTGATTTTGATTGTTGGAGAAATTTTAATTTTATTTAAATTGATAGGTTTCTTTGTTATTCTTCAGCTACACATGACACCTGTATTGAAGAAAGCTCGATGTCTGATTGGATCAATGGATAAGACCATTCCAAATCAAGGTAACAATGGTGCCTCATATGTATCAAAAGACGATTCAAGAAATTCTGACACTCATATATCTCCATCTGACGAGAGTGATCATGAAGAGACTCTAAAAAGCAATGATGCTAGGAATGATCAAGGTAAGTATACCTAATTAAATTTCAAGTTTTCTTTATCATGTGATATACGTTTTCTGATATATTTTATTTTTTCTACCCTTAGATTGTACGGTATAAACACTGGCAATTTTATGTGTGTTTCTATGTTTTTTGACTTGGATCTTAGGATTTGATTTTGATGGAACTTGAGATAGACGGAGAGAAAGTGAGAGAGCTTTGTTTCAAGAAATTTTCTTGTTTTGCGCTCTGGAACTGATTTTAACCTAACTCTCTATATTCATGTTTTGCATTTTAGGAATTTGATTGAATTTGTTTGAAATTCTATTGTTGTGGTTGTAGCAGGACTAATAAGTAGTAAGTTAGTAAATTGAATTAGACTTGCGGGATTTGGAATTATGTAATTAAATAATTTCAAATTCAATATACAATGCAAGCTTTTATATATATATATATATATATATAATAAATTAATTTGCATATTTTCATTGACTTTCAAACATTTGAACATGTGCAAAAAATAATTATTTTTTTTAAATGTGCAGGGATAGGGAAAAATATGACAAAGACGAAGAAAAGGAAGACAAAATGACTTTAAATGGTATTTACAGGATTTGCAGTTTTAGTTGGATATTTAGATATTTGATTCTCTCGTTTGCTTCATGAATAGTTCTGCACATATATGACTGTAAACTATCATATCATCAATTTAATTTGAATAATTGTTTGTTTTATCATTTGTATGTTTTGCAATCAAACATGTGATGCAAATTTTTTGACATAAAACCA
Organism: Mentha longifolia; assembly: GCA_001642375.2. Taxonomy (NCBI): domain Eukaryota; kingdom Viridiplantae; phylum Streptophyta; class Magnoliopsida; order Lamiales; family Lamiaceae; genus Mentha; species Mentha longifolia. The sequence goes on along the minus strand of CM038110.1, from coordinate 7,168,404 downwards.
AGGTGATGCAAGACGCGTCGTATATTTTGCAACTCAATATCAAATTATGTCATAACAATATATGACACTTTATGTGTGACGTCAAGCGTGTCACGAATTTTAAGTTGTATGAATTTTGTGTAGCATGAGTGAAGCAAAGTTTATGACATAACAACAAATGATGCAAACTATGTTGTATATATTGTAATAATTTGATTTTTAACACGAATTTAAAATTTAACAAATTTAAAAGTTGACGTGGACGCGGGAATTATCTACTTGGACAAACCGTCCGACCCTTCGAACATTTAAAATCGAAAAATAAAAGGTTGCACCTTCTTCCTTAATTTTCAGCACCGTCGTAAGTCTGAAACAATCACCGCTCATCACTACATTAACCAACAGAGAGAAAAAAAAAAAAAAAATGTTACTAAGAAATGATACAAAGAAAGAGAGACTTTTCGCAAATTATGGGTTGGAAGGATGACACTTGATAGGATATTAAATTCCTTCTTTTCGTCATCTTTTTAAATCGTTAAACATGCGATTTGGTATGGCCAATGGAATCTCTACTATACAATAATGATTCCTACTTTTCTAGTTCACTAGTATTTTTTATTTTCTTTATTGTTACTATTTTAATTCGTGGAGAGACTTTTCTTTTTATAATTCGTGGAAAGAGTTGGGGTAATAACATTTCTTAATTTTACATAACCCCTATGTTACTCTTCATAACCCTATATTAAAAAAATAAAAAAAAATAATACTCCTTCCGTACAGATGTTTATACTTTATTATATTATTTTAATAGATTAAAAAATGAATATATCTTATACAGTAAAAACAATTTCATCATAACCCCCAAACTAAATTTCATCATAGCCTCAAAGAAATTCTAACGATATAGCCCCTTAATTAGAATTCACGATTCAGATTTCAGGTCCTTGTTATTGTTAAAAACAATTACACATAGCCCCAAAACTCAAGTCTCTGAATTTGCAGACAATCTTCATGAAAAAGAATTATAAATTCTACAAATGAAAAAAAATAAATATAAATTCTATAAATAAAATATTTTCTGCAAATACCAAACTATCACTTTGAAACAGAAACGACTTCTTTATATAACTAGCAGTGATTACGTACGTTGCACGCATAATCTCTTATTTAACATATTTATTTTTTATGAAAAATAAATAAAAAAATTCTATAGTGCAATATTTTAAAATTTTCACTTCTATAAAATACTGGCAAATATATCTATGACATAAAAACTTATAATGTATTTATATCTATGACATATACTTGAAGTACAACGTAAACATATAATTATTTTAATATTCAAAAGTTACTTCGGTTAATAGTAGAATATATTTGAAGTTGTATAAACATATACTTGATGTACACTTATAAAAACATCTATAACTCTAAAAATTGATTAATGAATAATTTTTTTATGATTAATGTAATATTGGAGTATTTGATTTTGATGTGAGTGATCGTATTTTGATCAAATAAGTATTTTTACAAGAAAAATATTATATACTTTGAACGTTAATTTGATAACTGCAATTCCAAAAATTAATAGAAGATTTATAAAGAACATAACATGATAAGGTGATTTAAATTTAAAAAAATATAATAGGATAATGAGTTTAAAAAAAAGAAAAAGAATTAGAATATACATAGACTTGTTGACATTTAATGAAAAACCAATAAAGCAATTTTCTTAAGTACATACGCTGGGGCATTTTGCATAATAAGCAATATATTGTATTTACTAATGCTTGCCTAAAATTAAAACATGTATATGTAATACTCCCTCCGTCCCACAAATTCAGTATCAATTACTGTATATGGGCGTTTCACAAATTTAGTCTCATACCTAAAAATGAAATGTTAATAACCCACTACATAAAATAAACATCCTCAAAATTCTTTCAAATTATACAGTATGACATTGTATTGTGGTATATCAAATTTTATCTCTTGCTTTAAATTTGATAAAGGTACCCCTAAAAGTATTACTTTACATTTCAAATTTGTGCCCAATAGTCCGAGACTGAATTTATGGGACCAGGGTCTAAGGGAGTATCATTTAGTGAATTCTAAAAGTTTTTCAATGTTAGGGTAAACATCTAAGTTTTTCGCTTAAACTCGAAGCTGGTTTCTTAAATGTTATGAAATGATTGATGTAAAAATATAGATTTTTATAGACTATGTCAGAATTTAGGAGAATAAGATACGGATAAAAAAGAGAAATAAAAGACAATCTCAAACTACTTCGTATTTCTTTTTTTCTTGACCTAGCTAGTACACTCTCTATTTACCCTCTCTTCTCTTATCGATCATCTACATTTATTTGTGATCACTTTTTACAACTACATCTTATTCATTTCTCAGATTCACAATTAAAAATAATCCTTAAAAATAGTGCATATAATATAGTGAACATATAGATTATAATCTTATTGTTTCTAATGTATTTAATGAATTTCCTTATCCAATTATTATTTACTAGTATGTATTACACGATAAATTTATAAATTAATTCACTCTTTTTTTGGTGTGTGACACGTTGGATTTCAAATATAATATTAATAGCACTATATTATAATTAACTTGTAGGTGAACTATCATGCCTTAACTTCAAATAAAATTATGATAGGTCCGCTTATTATTATTAAAAATTAAGAACTTAATAGACAAAAAGAAGTTTTAGTGTATTTTAACAATTAAAAATCACTTTAAATTAATTAGAATATTGTAAAACAAATTAAATTAACTCAATCCTCTAAATTAAACATTTTAATGATAGTTAAAATAAGAATTAAAAGTATCAAATGTTATATACTCCTATATACATATTTATGTTACATATGATTGGCAAACATACAAATTAACTTTTATATAAAATAAAATACATCATATGATTTTAAACAAAACAAAGTTTAATGTCCCATCATAAATCTTATTTCCCACTTATCTTTTGGACTTTTACTTTTTCTACCTCAATTATTGTTATATACATATAGACTATAATACTTGTTGTGAATAACACATATTATTATACTACTAAATATTCCCTCGGTCTCCGAAAATTATGCCTTTAATTCTATTTCTGGAGATAGACTCATTATAATAATACATTTTTATACACTTTTAACATTACATATTATCAACGGTTCACTTAACAATCTCTACTCACCATAAAGGTGGAATTCAATCTACTCTCACAATGAATAATATAAGTCAATTATATATATCCTTTTGAAAACATGTATTTTTTAGGATGAAATAAGTATGTTTTTTTTTCTTGACAGTATTATACTGCTCAATTTTACACAATCTAATTAGCATACACATTCTAAACTACATAAATACTATAAGGAAGTTAATTACGTATACAAAATATATCTTAGAAATACTTAAATTGTCTTGTTATATATAATAAAATTGCATTTAATACGTAGTATATAATTATTTATTTTTCTTTGAGATCGCAACTTTAATTACTTTGTACATATTATCATATGCATTATGTATGTGTATATGACATGAAACATCACATCCTAATTTTATTAATTTTTAGACTCAAATTATCCAAATTAAAAATAATATAATCATAATAAATTATTAATTTGTTCCAAATTAGATTACATTACTGTAGAATTTTCTTTTTTCTTATTATAAAAATACGATTAGTTTTGTTCTTTTCCTTGTTGTAGATGATTAGGTATTGGATTAATATTTTATTGTTTACTGCATATTTACTTATATTTTTTATTCTAATGATGATATTAGTATTCTAATATTTTATTCTATTAATAATATTAAGGGCATAATAGGCAAATCAAAATTTGTAAACAAGACACTTTTTATAATAGTATAGATTAGAGAATTTAATAAAGAAACACGAATGAGATAGTAATAAAATATAAATAAAAAAAAAACAGCATTTGAAATACATAAAGCCAAATAACATTGCCATTTGACGTATTTGTTAACAAAGGAACAAACAAATGGTTATATGGTTCCATACAAAGACACCAACATTAAGGTTTTAGTTATTCGGACCAAGTCTTTAAATTGTGCCTCAATATTTAACAATTTGGCAACTTCCCTATAATTGGAAATTCCTTGCCACATGCAAATATCATTAGTGCCGCTATTAGCCGGCTACACTAAGCCTATAAATAAGCCAACATATGATCATCAACAAACCATCAACAATCATTTCAGGAAAATAACTATCTTAATTAAGATTTTCTCGCAACTTAATACCTTTCTGAGATGGCTCTTATTCCTCTCTTGTTTGTGGCAATGATGGCTGCAGTAGCTGCCCCCGCTTTGGGAGTCGACTATGTTGTCGGGGACGAGGCCGGCTGGAAACTCAATGTCAACTACACGGCATGGGCGCAGGGAAAAGAGTTCCGTGTCGGAGATAGGCTTAGTAAGCCCCTCTTCCTTCTTTATTTATTTGTCTATGCATATATGTATTTACACTTGGGATCCTCATTCCCAAATTTGGTATCCCAAACTTGTTCCAAATGGTAATTGAAGTTAGTTACCTACTAGTAGCTACTAAAAATCACTTGAACTAATTAATTATTAGAATCAAATTTAACTAATGCTACATATTAAGATAGAAAACCTTTCTCCTACTTAAAAATTTTGAGCTTTTTTTTCTTTTCCCCATATGTTAGATTTACAATCACTAGAGGATTGTACATTTTTATTGCAAAATAATTAAGCATTTAATATATTTTTCCAGTTTTCAAGTACACACCAGGGTCCCACAACGTCCACAGACTGAGCAACGTTGGCGACTTCCAGCAGTGTAGGACACCTGAAACAACTAATTTGGTAAGCGGAAATGACGTGATTACCCTTGCTTCCTCGGGCAAGAAGTGGTATGTTTGTGGCATTTCAGACCATTGTTCCAAAGCGATGAAGCTGGCCATAACTGTAATTTCGGACTTGGCTCCATCTCCGGCGCCGACATCCGTTTCAGCAGCCGGTGGGTTTTCCGGCTTGGTGTCTTCGGCTTGGGCTATTGCTGCGTTAGCTCTTCACAAAATGATCATAGCCTAACTACTAGACTTTGCTTATTTGTCATTCGTTATATACTTGTGATTTTTTTTTTTGTATTATTTTGTTTTGGTTTATTTTATTTTTTTCATTTTTGACGTTGTATAATTTAATTTTTTTAAGTTTTAACAAGTTCTTTTGTTTAATTCAAAATGATTTGTCCATGAACAACTTGCATTGGCTTCATTGCTAATTATAGTAGTCGGAAATATACCTTGAAGAATTATTCATAGATTCTCATTAGGTCTTTGAAAATTAAATATTAGTGAATTACATGATACCTAAGAGAGTGAATCCAATACGTTATAAAATAAAGAACACAATACGTTATAAAATAAAGAACATTTTAAAATTACATAACCAATATATATATATAATAGATCTGTTCTTAATTCTTAGAATCCACAAGAGCAGTATGAATCAAATTTTTGATTCTATATAATAATATTAAAAAAGTAAAACACAAATGCGAAATAAGTGAAAATTATTCATTACTTGCTCAGTCACTTCAACCAAACGCAGCATCAGTCTTCAAGACTCATCTGACGATGGAGATTCAGTGATTTCTGAGATGGAAGATAAGCCGTCGGATTCAAAATCCTCAACAGAGTTGCAGCCATTGTTTTCTTCCTCTGCTTGAATTCCCTCCAAATGGCGCGCAACTTCCTTCATTGTTGGCCTTCCCTTACCATTCAGATGCAGACATTTTCTAGCAATTTCCGCCATAGCCTCGATTTCTTCCCTCTTGCTCTCTCTCAGCACCCTTGCATCGATAATGTCGAATAATAGACCTTCATCCATGGAATGCAAGAAGTACATGGCCAAACCCCTTCCTTCTTCAACTCTAATAGCTGATATTGCTTTCTCTCCGGTCAGAAGCTCAACTAGCACCACTCCAAAGCTATAAGCGTCGCTCTTTCCAGTAAACTAGTTCGACTGGAAGTACTTTGGATCCAAGTACCCGAACGTGCCTACCACTCGTGTGGTCACGTGAGTTTGGTCGATGGAAATGGATCTTGACGTGCCGAAATCTGAAATCTTAGCACGGTACTTCTCGTCCAAGAGTATGTTTATTGACTTGATATCCCGATGATAGATGGGAACAGATGCAGAGGAGTGCAAGTAAGCGAGTGCCCCGGCTACTTGTTTGGCAATTCGAACCCGCATTTCCCATAACAGAGGGAAATCCTCGTGCGGATGGTGGATGTGAGAGAAAAGCGTGCCGTTGGGGATGAACTCGTAGACGAGGCGAGGGATTTCGCTTTCCAGACAACATCCTAACAACTTGACCTCATTCCTATGGTCTATTTGTGAAACAATGACAACTTCGTTAATGAAAGCTTCCACGTCGCCTTGGTCCACTCTCTCTGACTTTTTCACTGCCACGATCCTTCCGTCTTCCAACATTCCTTTGTACACGACGCCTTCCCCACCACGGCCAAGTATCCGATTCTCGTTATATTCATCCGTAGCTTTTGCCAGCTCTTGGGAGCTAAACGACTTGGTTTTCTCAATGCCGTTCTTAATTGTGGCCAGTTGTTGCTCTAGCAAAATGCCTCCGTTTCTCTTGAAAAACATGTATTTTCGACTAGCCTTGATCGCCTTGATTGATTCTGTAATAGCTTTTCCGAACTTACAAGCTGCAACGAGCACACCAATCACATTCCCAATAACGATGGATGCTATAATGATGATGATGCGAGATCTGTTGTGGTGATGACCATAACTATGATTGTTATGATCACAAATGAAGCTCCCTTCTGTGTTGACGCAAGTCATGTTATGTGATGAGCAGTCATTCAATCTTGCATCTCTACATTCATCAATATCACTGCATCCTTCAAGTATATACGGATTTCCTTCAAATCCACATTCGCAGGAGCAATATTTGCAAGAAGATACATAATCATACACACTATAATATAATGAATAGCTATACGCAACACTATGCTCAATAGTGCCGTCGCTGCAAAAAACATTAGGATGTGTTTCCATAAATCATCTTTCTCGAGTAATCATCATCATACGCCATGAGAACAGCACAAAACCTGTCGTAGAAATATGTTCCAACTTCCAATTCCCACTCAAGTACCAGTGGTGCAAATCCAAAATCTCGATCAAACGGATTCGACAGATCACTCATAAGGCCTTCATACCTTTTGTAACCTTTACTTTGGAACCATTTCTTGTCAACAGGGAAAACATACCCACAAAAGCTACTATTGTTGGCCCCAATGCTTTGGTAAGTATACCGAAGCTCTTGGAGTCGCGTTGGAATAGATGTCTGGCAACAGTTGACACCATTGCAAGCAGTGTCTGTGGAGTTAGCATCGCACATGGCCATACAACCTCTTACTGTGGTTGCGTTAGTGCGCAACCACACTGAATTCTTGCAGCCCATCACAACCAATGAATTGTAGAATGGTGAGATGAAGAATGGGCCTCCCTTTAGTGATATAGGCACGGACTCTGTTCTCGCCAGATCGGAGCAATTCTTAGGAGAAACGGGGAGGTTAACCACCAATGTACCATAAAGAGAAATATTTAGTACTTCCATGTTGATGCTCCTCAAGAATGGCCTTGGAGGAATAGTTGAGTTTTGACATATGACAGTGAAGAAGGAATTCGCGCTGCATTTGGTACCAATTCCAAAAGGATACGGGATGGTGACATTTCCACACTTTTCTAGACAACCAGGCTTCGTCAACGTTACTGCGTGACTTGCAGTCGTGACAAAGCATAGGGCGGAAAAGACTCGGATTACAAAAGCTAGCAACATCTTTAACTCCTTCGATCAGCTGGAAAGAGTGATGTATTGGATCATAATTATACTACAATAATTGCTAATTGGTGCGATGTTATTGATAAACAAGGGTTAATTGCACCAACTTATACTCATTATGTGATTTCAACACCACTTTGAAGCTTAAAGAATTAATACATTCACAAATTTTGTATTTTTTCTATTAGAACATTCATATTTTTTTGGACGTGGAAAAAGATGACGTGGGCTTTTTGGCTGCTAAAAGGATGATGTGGTGCTAGAAGGATGACGTTGTTGGAAGCAATTTGGATCCTCTATTGCAATTCCGATTGCCACGTGTTTACAACAAAAATATCAAAACAAAAATGTAAACATATGTATAAATTAATGAAAACTAATTACTTTTTTAAAAATCAGTTTTAATTTAATACTACTATACTAATAGATTGTATTTTCTAATATGAAAAAAAAAAAAAAAAAAAAAACTTACGACGAATGCTAGTTAGCCTAGTTTGTTCTAATATGGAGTGCACAAGATTATTGACTTACTATTTTGCAGTCAAACTATAGAAAAACATAAAACTACACAACTAAAAGTGTGATGCATTATGTGAATACAGCCCCATCAGTTCTATCTATGTATCGTTGGCATAAGTAATCACATGCAAGGATTAAGTTTTTCACGTACCTCAGACGACCTTCTTCGTATACCTGCTGCTGAATAACTTATTTAAGCTTGGAGAGAGAGAGAGAGAGAGAACTATTAATGGAATGGTTGAACTAAAAGCAGCTCTTTAGATAGGTCTTGTGCGTTGCCGTCTATATTGCGCTCGTTTACTTCTTTTATTAAAAAATAAAACAAATTGACTTGACTCTAGGAGAAATGCTTTGAGATTTCCACTCCACTGTGGAAAAGTGAGGCAGCTGGCCCCATAAGTCGTACTCCATTAAACAAGTCCCCCATTTTAAATTTTAAATATATATGAGATATAAGATAATAAAAGGAAACTAGTTCTATGAGACGTAGGTAGTAATATGTTTGATCTGAGCAAAGCTTGTGCAAAATAATACTCTCTCGCCCCATTACAAATGTCACACTGTGACATTTGTAATTGGACGGAGGAAATACTCTCTTTGCCCGTCATATTTAGTGTATCTATATTCTCGATAAGTGAATGATAAAATAAATTGAGTTTCACTTAATATGGTATATATATTAATGAGTTAATATACTATATCAAATAAGACCTAAATTTTATTCTAATATTCACTTATTGAGCATATAAACCTCAGTGCCGACTACTACAATATACTGCAGCTGCTGTAGCTGAACATAGTGAAGTCTTTGCCGAGGCATTTTTTCAGTCCTCTTATGATTTTAAGTAGTTATTATATTGCGTTTCCCTTATTATAGAGTTATTTAATAATTTCCATCACTTATTTAGATGATAAATTATTGAATAAATAAAATCTGGGCTGAGAAAGCCTGCGAGTTAAATAGTGAAACTTTGCTCTCTCTCTCTCTCTCTCTCTCTCAATGCTTCTTATTTCCATTTGAAAACATGTCTCGTCTATTATGAAAGAGCAAATTATTCAATTTGCACGTTTAACCAAAGATACTGAGGCACAAGTAGAGACAAGAGGATCATCTTACGCTATGATTTACTTATTCCTACGCTATGATTTACTTATTCCTACCTCGAAAATTGGTATTGAGTGACATCTCGATTTCTTCAAGAGACCGGCCTTTAGTCTCGACTATAAAATAGTACGCAAATGCAGCTGCTAGCAAGGAAACGCCACCGAAGCCTGCGTAAACTGGACCCAAACCGAATTTCTCCACCAATTCGAGGAAAAACAGACCCACTAAGAAGTTGAACACCTGAATCCACAACACACATCCAAACGCAATATCAGTATTCTCTTCGGGCCTTCCGTAAGTGAGTGGTTTATAACCTAGACCTCATTTACATACAGAAATATTCTTTTTCTACTCTTAGATAACAAGAAATCTCATGTTACTAAGAAACGAGTCAAAGAAAGAGAATTTTTTTATCACTTTTTAATCTTTTAACATGCAATTTTGTAATTAGTGGAGTCTGTACAAGACATTGGTATTTTTATTTTGTGAGAAACTTGAGGTGATAATATTTCTAAATTTGGATATTACATACCCAATGAACGGAGAAACTGAAGCCCAAGATTTTCCCTCGAGTCTTGCTGCTGCTAAGCTCTGGAATAATAAGCCCAGTAACTGGACCAGCTCCGACAGCAAAGGCAAATATATACCTACAAACAACAACCAAAAATGACAAGCATCAACTATCAACTCCAGTTGTTGACAACTCAATTCCTAGATTGGAGAATTATGCTTTAAAATGAACTCAAAGTCTAGCAACTAGCGCAATAGTGAAGCGAAAGAATGCACTATTTATCATGTTTAACTCCATCACATATGTGGCTTCAATAAGTAGGCTTCATGCATCGTATCTTGAGACATCAAGCAACAGTATCGAGAAATAACCAATACAGTTAAGGGAAGAGCAAAATTCAACTGCACAGGAAACATCAAAATAGAGGTGGAATGCATGAAAATTAGGAAGGCAAAAATAAGTCCTTTCAAAAAAAAGAAAAAAGGAAGGCAAAAATATGTGCACCGGATAGGCAGTTATATAGCAATATGCGTTTTTTACTTGTTGCATTTTGTTAGCGGACATACATGATAGTACCCAATATTGATAAGTTGCTACTCAATTCTGAGTCAAGAGGAAAGCTGATGGCTCCAACTGTGACGAACATAGACAAAGCCTGCAATAAACAGATAGGTAAATATACTTATGCTTGTCAGAATATGATATAATCATTCTATGTGAAATCAACCAGTACACTTGAAACAATTTCAACATTTTCAAATTTTTTTAAACGATATCCACTTTCAAGAAAGTAACATTTTCATCTACTTGCTGCATCATTCTATGCACAGAACAATATATTTATATATGCTATTTTTGTCGCATTTTCTTTAGATACCATTCCTAGGTAACTTCCAACCAGAAGAACTTGTCTCCCCTGCTTGTCCATCAAGTATGATGCACATAGTACACCTGAAAACCAGAGAATTACACGAAAAATGAGGCCTTTACAAGTGAATAAATGATAAAAATACTCAAATATAATTGGTAGAGCCTAAACCTGCAAAGTTTGTTAGTCCAACATACAAGCTTGCTAAAGCGCTGCTTGCAATTCCAACATCTTGAAAAGTCAATGATGAAAAGTAAAGAACTCCATTTATGCCAGCAAGCTGCTGCAATATAAAAAGGGCACCTCCAATGGAAGCAACTGCATCCACAAACAGAACTCAATACTAAGTCCACATACGCAATGCTAAAGCTAAAATGGAGCAGATGTAGAGAACTTTAAATTCTGAAATGGCTATGAATATGTGAAATGAAGAGATTTCCGTAGTGCGTTAGCTTTTGAAAACAGAACTGCATCTGCAGTTTTCTAAATCTGCAGTAGGCCTTGAACAGAACTACATCTGCAGTAGGCCTTTGCTCATATATAAATAGAAGCAATATACTTGAGCAAGTGAATTATAATTAGCATTCGAGGTTCTTCGAGCACATAGAAAAAAATTGTCAAACAAGAAATGAAAATACACCTTGGTATCACCTCTAGAGTGAGGCTTCTCAAGCAGATCCAGCCAAGTGCTCTCTCTATCAGCACCGTCGTTTTTAATTACAGTCTCGATTTCTTCAATAGCTTGATCAACTTCGGATGGCCCCCAGAGGTTACGTATAACTTCTTTAGCATCATCAACTCTCCCATCCTACAAATTTCCTCAAAGTACGGAGCATGAGATTGATGAGGCATCTGAATCTAAGCACACAGAAACACAAAAGGAACATTATATCATACCCTACATAGCCAGCGAGGGCTGTCGACCGCAAACTGCATGCCAAGGGCAAGAGCAATCCCAGGGACACTAGCCATGTACAATATTATTCTCCACCTAATAATTAGTAGTACAAACATGAGTAACAGATCGAATAAATATGCCATGGAGCAGCTCCTGTGATTACTGGAAAGAGATGGGACAAGAAGAAAGTAGCAGTCAAGAAGAGGATGATTGTATGAGGAGATATTTCTAAATATAGAACAAAGGGATATTGGCATTTAAATACACGAACTTTGGCCGAATTCTGCTTTTTCACATGAACTTTGAAAATTGTCAATTAATATACAAACTTTCAATTTTGTGCAATTATTCCTCGAGCCCCAATTTCCCCCAAATTAAATCTGATTTGGCATATAGTAATGGCTGTTAACATTTGAATCTTTCACATGTGTAAACATTGTCTAGTTTGGTGTAAGAATGAGAAAAATTTAAGACAAATTAGCGAATTAGAGTTATCTGGCTATATGAAATTCCAGGACTGTGCTGCAAGTGTAATAAAAAAATATCAAGAAAAACAAATGAAAAGTAAAGCAGTTTCTGCATTCCAAGTTGAAGCAAACTGGATAAAATCGAATTGAGACTCTGATTAACTGTGAGCTTCTGCGAGAATTTTTTTGTCCAATGGGTGTATTCATTGAATAATCTTAGAAATTACCCAATATATTTTAAAGTACTCATTTTTGTAAGAAAAAAGAAAAGGAGAAAGTTAAAAAGGAAAGTAGTTTGGAAAGAAAATCCGCAAGCCACCTGCTTCAGTAAGTTAGAACTATCAGCAAAGGAACAAAATTTGACAATCTTCATCTCGATGGAGATGGAAGTTCTTCATTAGTTAGACTTGATTTATCATCAAGTTATGACCATACTGAAAGCCTCATCCCACCCATACCCGCAGTTGAGATGGTGATGATTAGCAAAGAACGAAACAATGTTACATTTGAAGTGCTTACCAATGGGGATCGTTTTCTGAAGGAATTGCCAGAAAAAGTGAAACTATGATTCCAAGGCATGTCCCAATCTGAGAAAAGGTCCCCAAAAAACCCCTAAAGTTTGTTGGGGCAACCTATAAAGCAACGTGGAAGTTAATAGCAGAAGTGGACAACCATAGTTAGCCTACAAAATTTTAGTATCGCAAAGTGAAATTTGTCTGGGCCAATGTAGGTAATGTTGTACTTCATGAAACAACAATCACTTTATTTTATATAGATGCAAGCCTTACCTCTGAAATATAAATGGGAACGAGTACAGTGTTCACCCCAATACCAAGGCCGACTAGAAATCTTCCAAAGAGTATTTCATCCAGGGAATGTGCTTGAGCACTGCATAATCATTCAAAACTATTATCAGATATGATCATCATAAGTTAGATCCACATCAGTTAGAATATTATAGTGATATAATTTATTGGTTTCTCACGTAAAATTCCAAAGTTACGATTAAATTACTCTGGAGCATATTTTAAAAGCCTAATATGAATAACTTACGTAATCTTGGGTCCTCGACAGATTCATTCATCGTATATTTTTTATTGTTTTGCAGCATAGTCATAAATGTGTGCATAGACCTGGTGCAGTATATACTACGACCCAGTCCTTCATGATTTCATTCAATCTAAAACTCTTGAAGAACGTGTCTACAACTTAGAGGAACTTCCCAGATAAATGATAGTTAGTCGGGATGGAGACTAGATTCTTCGTTTGAATCTTGACAGATAGCTAGAAGTTTCTCGTAACCTTTTTAATCAGACTGGGTAAGTAACTTTAAATAAATGAAAGATAATACCCGTTTCCTTTTTTAAAAGTTATTCTTATTATGAATAAAACCTTGCTTTCTGACATGCTTCTATCTAAGCACAGAAATAAACCTCATAAATAACTTATAAAGATGCTAGCTATCAGTTTCCACAAGCCTTAAATCGATATCTTCCTTTACATAATGAAATGACAGAGTTATAGATTTTTGTGCTTAATCAGCAAAACTTTGAAAGTGCCAAAACGGTTCTAGAAACAGTAGCATATATGGATACCAGAAGATGTCCCCATGGCAATACGTGAAGGATTTCAAGAAATATTCACGATTAGAACAATACGAGACCAGGCTTCTTTCAACGCACACTAACCTTATAATGGCGCCCAAAATGAGAGGAATAGTAACGAGTTGGAAAGTGCGACGATACCCAAGCTTATCAATTAGGGAGCCACAGCTTATGCTTCCAATAAATGCACCTCCAATGAATATGCTAACGACAAGTCCCTCAAGCAAGGAATCCCCTTCAAACCCGAGCTCTTTGGCAATAGACACAATAGGACCATTCATTACACTGCACCACAATGAGAGCATAGCAACATCCAGTTATACTTACTATTCAACAAATTTTGATGTAAATCAACAACATATATGCACCCATCATGCTAAATTCATAATTTAAAAAGATTCTTTTTCTCGATAGCTAAATTTAACTCTAGTGAAGAGGTCAACCAAGTGACAAGAAGCTGAAATTGTGTATAATGTCATAAAAAATGATCTAAAGGAGGAAAAACACCTTACCCAATGTGATAACCAAAGAGAAAATTGGACATGGAAGCAGTCAAGACATGGGGAAATGCAGCCAACCACCCAAAATCGACCTTTTCGCCGCCACCCTTTTCCGCTAGCAAATTATTTTCATCATCTAAGCATTTAACAACACAACACACATAAGTAATCATAATAAGCAAAACCCACATCAGTAAAAGGATAAAAAAAATCTGATTTCACCTGGTACTTTACTGCTCTGGGGCTCCAAATCGGGAGACTGCTCTCGTTTTGCAGCAGTGATTTTGAAGTTCTTAAGGGATGATGAGCAAGAAACGGAAGTAAAAACTGGGTTCTTGATTTTGTTTGATGAAATTGTGGGACGATAGAGGGAAATTAGTGGGTGGCATTTTGGGGTGAAGAGTAATTGAGTAGCCCCTAACATCAGAATCATGAGGAAACTTCAGCAATTTCTGTTTCTTTTTTTCTTTTTTCTTGAATGGTGTGGTTAATTGATTTTGTGTTGCAAAAAGTCGGTGTTCGGTGATCAACGTGTCGATTTCAAGCTTGAAAAAGTACCAACTGATGTAGACATGTACTTCACTTTTCACGTAACAAAATATCACTATGGTCAACGTTTGAAAAGGAAAAAAAAAATGAGATTCCATAACGAAATCTTAAAAAAAAAAAAAAAAAACAACAACATGAGATTCCATAAATGAAGTTGGAATCTTTAGTGGGCTTCATCTTTCTTTACCTTTTCTTGATTATGGTTTTGCTTCTGTTGAGGAAAACAATGGCGACGAAAAAAAAGAGAGAGATGTTGAAGTACAGAAATAGCGTTGCGAGTAAAGTTTGAAATTTTAAATTATAATGACCACAATTAATTAATCATTTTTTCCATAGATACAAATCTCTTTGATGAAAATTTTCACATTTTACTAGTTCTTTTTAAAAAGAAATTAACATGAATTAATTCACTACTAGGCCAACCCATTTTTCTCGTTCCTGAGATTTAGCAAAGCTCATGAAAACTTGTTTATACCTCTAATCTTCTCGTCGACGATGACGACAACAACAACAACAAATGTAGTAAAAAACAAGGAGACGCACTGCTAACAAGGAGACGCAGCACCTCCTCTAAAATGAGGAAGTCACCTTCTGATTGAACTTTCTAGTTTTCCCAGCGCCTTCGACTCTCTTCTCCAGCTCATTCGGAAGTGATAGCTCCAGCTGAGGGTACTCAACTTTGAGGCACCGGTTCACCAGGTGAAGCTGTGAAGCGAACACAATATCATCCCTACGCTGCTCAGATATACTCTGCTCATCAAGATGGACCAAACTTCCCCACACGTGTGAAAAGAACACGCGCGTTCCAAATGCCCCATAACTGCACACGACCAAGCTATGTTACCAAGCTGATCTCTCCCAAATTCGAGTGTGAAGAGGTTCAAAAAAACAGAGAGCTTTCATCCATTTGTATTAAACTCTAGCTTTGTGCTCGAACTGAAAGCAGGACATTATATTCCATTTCCTATAAACTGAAATATTATACCCGAAAATACATCAAGTAATCAATCAGTCCAAGAGTTTTTGAGATAGACAACCTTGCAATCTGAGCAGCTTTCTACTTACTGGACTTTAGGTGTGCCTCAAGTCTCTTTGTTGTGTTCTTCCAACTTGGCTCAAGTTCAAAACTAGAAGACGAACCTTTTTTATCAGATGAAACACATTTCTTGAAACTGTGCCTATGAGCATATAGCCAATCAGCTGACAGTTTGTACACCTGCACTTGATCAAGTTAGTCTTCTACATCACTATAATTCATTTAAGAAAGTGGAGAACAATAACAGAATTGGAGCAAGGCTAACTAACCAACGAGTCTTCTGAAAATGAACAAATCTATTTTCGAGTCTTGAACAGAAAGTCAGAGACTAGTACAGTTACAAGCAAATTCTTAGCTCGTCATCAAATTTAGACAAAAAACAGAGAAAGTTGCATGCTCTTTGTTTGTATTAATAAAAAGAGGAACATAGTAAGAAAATACAAGTAGACTATCAAATGTTAGAATTCAATTCAAAAAAGTTAAAATTAGAAGTCCAACTCCTAAAAATGCTTTCATGGCTACCAAATCCTTTTACAAGAAGTTAGAACAACAAGAAGAAAACAACCAAAGGTAGGGTAATAACTTTCTTACATCATAGACATATCAATATCTTTAGAAACTTATGCTACAAAGGTTTTGATCAATTGAGCTTCTAACAGACCAATTGAACTTCCTGCCAGAATTGAGAAGTCGTGAAGGGCATAAGAGATGGAGCAAATGAAGTTCAAGTAATGTAAAGAGTCCTAAAATCCATGTCATTGAATTACAAGGGTAATATTGTAGTAATGCAATAAAATTGCAGGATTTTGCAAACTACAGGATAAACTGAAGCAAGGAAAAGCAATTGTCAGAAAATATAATAAATATCAATCACAGACCATTCATCTGCAAAATAACGCCCCTTCTACAAGAATACAAAACAAAGATATCATGCATATTTTCCTATACTATCACAGTAAAATTAAACTATAATGCAAAAAATTAGTATCACCTATAAAACATACTTTTCTTAATAAGCAAAAATCAGTACCTATTAACTTCTTCTGTGAACATAACCCAAAGTATATGTGAAGCAACACTTCCAGCCATTAGAAAACAACAAAAACTTGAAAATGTAGTTCTTTCATTATGTTCTACCAAAACCAACCATTACTTTACTAAACAGGAACTAGTTTTTCGAAGCATTCCTGCTGTAAATTAATGTTGTTTGTAAAATTCATCCAAGTGCATCATATTTGAGCTTGTAAAATGAAAACACAATAGGACAAGCCATGAAAAGAAAGTTTTTGAATACCGTCGAGGGAAGTTAACATAACCTTACCTTTTTCATCCATATGGGCAAGTATGTTGCCGAGCCTTTCATGGGAGCCAGGTCGATCTTTGGTTGAGATAAGAGCAAAGGCAGACATAGGAGCTCTTCTCAAAAGACATCAATATATGAGGAGAGATCTTCATATTGTGAAGTGAATGCTAGTCTCTTCATTATATCAGTTAGATTTGTTAATGTAGAGACAATTGTCTCATTTTCAGGATGAGAACTATGGTGCGTGAAAAATGGGGTGATTGAACCATGCAATTCGATGTTACTCCAACCCGGAGCTTTCCTTAGACCACGAGATTTCATTTGAAGCCAAGCTTCTCCCACTCCGTCCCACCTGTCCATTGAAGCAAAACTTTGAGCCAGCTGCACATATTTACCAGGATCTGCATGCTCAAATCCAGAAATTTCCTCACAAATGGCACGCCCAAGCTCTTCATCGCCAGTAGTCCGGCAAGCATCAAGTAATATGCCTAGCACATCAATCATTGGTTTGGCAAACATCTTCCGATAGAAGCTATATGCATCCTGCACTTTGCCAGCTCGACAAAGGAGATCAACAATGCACGCAAGGTGCTCAATCTTTGGTTCAATTTTATAATCACGTATCATTGATTTGAACAATGTCATGCCACAGTCAACCAGCCCATTATGATTGCAGGCATAGAGAACAGACAAAAAGATGACATCGTTAGGTGGCCCACTTTGTAGAAACTCGGAAAACATTTGCAAGGCAGCCTTCCCTTTCCCATGACTACCATACCCTGCAATTATAGCGGTCCAGGAAACACTGTCGTGCTCTGGCATTACGTCAAAACACTTTCTAGCACGATCTAGATTGCCACATTTCGCATACATATCAACTAAGGCTGTCCCTATCCGGATACACGGTCCAAGACAGCTTTTGAGGACAAAGCTGTGAATCCACTTCCCCTGTTGATATGCTCCAATGGAAGCACATGCTTGGAGAAGGGAAACAACGGTTATAGAATCAGGTAACTGGTTCGATGACCTCATTTCATGAAATAAAAGCAATGCTTCACTTAAATATCCATTTTGTGCATAACCAGCAACAACTGCATTCCAGGACACAACATTCCTCTCTTCCATCCTGCTAAAAACAGTAAGACTCTGCTTTAAGAAGCCACATTTTGCATACAAACTAACAAGAGAGTTCTGTAAAGTAATATCTACAACCATTTGTTGCCTTAAAATGTAGCAATGTATTGATTTTCCATGCTTAATAGAATCCAGTTGTGCACAAGCTGCAATAACACTAGCCATGGTTGCACACGATGGCTTTAATCTTGAAGACAACATTTTCTGGAATACTCTTAATGCATTGTCAGCAGAATCATTTTGTACTAGCCCGGAAATCATGGATGTCCAAAATACTACATCTTTATCTCCTGCTCGCTCAAAAATTTGAAATGCATCGTTTACCTTTCTGCATCTGCAATACAAAGATACGAGCGTTGTTCCCACATGCTTGTCTAATTCATATCCAGAAGTTATTATTTGCCCATGTGCAACTCTTCCCACTTCAAAACTGCCCTCTCTTGCTAAAGCAGAGACCAATGATCCAAAAGTCTTTTGATCCGGCTTTAAGTTATTTAACCTCATTTTGGAAAAAAGATATAGGACCTCGATAGGATTCCCAACCATAGAAACAGCATTAATCAAACTATTCCAAGAAACAATATCTTTCTTATCCAACAACTCAAACAACTTCCTAGCATCTTCAACTCTTCCACACTTGGCATATGCACTCAATAAACAATTCATTAGAGCTAACTCACATTCAAATCCACTTTTGACAATGCAGGCATGCAAAACATCGACATGTAAACTCTCCGAAACCCCCGAAAGAATATTCAAAATAGTGACCAGACTAGGCTGGATGCCTTCATACTGCATAGCGTTATACAAACTAAATGCTTCTCTCATGTCACCGACGTGGGCATAACACCAAATCATGATAGTCCATGGGACGATATTTCGGTGAGGCATCCTATCGAACACCTTACGTGCATAACCAACTTTCTTGAATTTGGCATAGAAATTGATCAATGAAGAGGATATATAAGAGTCGGATGCAAACCCATTGATAGTAACCTGTTGGTGGAGCGAGTGGCCGAGAGAAAAGAACCCGAGCGACGAGCAAGCCTTGAGTACGGAAGGGTATGTGAAAGCGTCTGGATTTGTATTGGGGGATTCGAGCATGGAAGCGAAGGTGACGATGACTTCGCGGTGGGAGCCTTCGGCCGAGAGGCGGTTGATGGTGGCATTGAAAGATTGTGCAGTGGTGGTTGCGGCAGCAGTTAGAGGCGGCGCTGATGGCTTCTGAGGGTGGAGGTGGGTCAGTTTGAGTTTGTTCATGACCGTTGAGTTACTAGGATACTTTTCCGCCAATTTCAAACTTTAAAATCGCCACAGTATTCTGCAATTATCATAAGATGGTTTAATTTGATACTACTTCTTTTGGGTTTTATGGAAGAAGAAGATTACTACTGCATCAAGCTCATGATTCAATAACAGAGGATACAATTATACAGCAAACTTTCACAATTTATTTTAAATTTTCAATTCTCAAGAAACCAAAATTAAAAATTACCTAGCTGAGCCTACGGCCGGAGAGCTGGAGGCAGTGGCGGAGCGTTGCTGCCACTGGTAACCGGAGCACCGGCGGCTGCCGCTGGGGTGGGGAGTCGCGACGGCGACTCACGAAAGAAGAGACGAGAGTAGAGACTAGATAATTAATTGGGTTCGGAGCACTTTTAATTTAATTAGTTTGCGATTTTAGACTTATGTTCCAAATAATTCCAATGTCATTCAGTTATTTGTTGAACTAAAAAATTATTATTATTATTATTATTATTATTATTATTATGGGAGGTTTGACTTTGAAGTATAATTCAAATAACTTATAAAATAAATGCAGCTGAAAGATATGATTATGAAAGCAGTCATTAGTCATTAAAAAAATAAAAGAGGAAGATTTCGTTTGCTAATTAAGGAAGATATGCATTCGTTAATAAATGAATGTCTCTTTTGCTCGAGAAGAATTACAACTTATTTGATGCTATAACAAATATTTTGTTATATTAGCAGACACAAATATAAAATTAGAATATAAGATAGACTGATAATCATAATAGAGTAAAGTTTATACATGTCCACGTACCAACAACAGCTTACATAAAATGAGATTATACTACTAATTAACTACTAACTACTTTCAATAATTAACTAGCTAATGAGAATACTTAGCTAAAACCTAATTAAGTAGAACCCTAATGGAGATAAATGGTGGGAAAGCGGTCTCTCATCACCCTGGCTAGTATAGCTACGAAGGCAGGTATCAGGAGGGAAAGAACACAGACGGATATGGGTAGTACGCCGGGGGGCGTGATGGAAAGGACGCATGATGCGTATGTGACTCCGACTGCGCCAAGGGCAATCCTAAGCTCTACTCGGAGTGGGAAACCATGGGTAATAAAGTAGATAAGGTAGAGGGACATATAAAACCCTAAGGAGTTGAAGAGGAGAAAAGGCACAAACAGATAGGCGTTGAGGTGCCAGGATGACCTCCCGACCATGTGGCGCGGCGGGTGTCTGGTAGGTGCGCCGGTGACCGGTGGTGTCTCCTCATCCTGCCAGATCCCACCAGGCGGGCTGAGCACCGCCTGGTAGGTGACTGCGGCAATCAGGACCGCAATGACGAAGACCGTGTTCCTCACGGAACTCGGTGACTCCGTCGCCGGGTTGAACCGGAAGTACTCCTCCAATCTCTCGGTGGCGGATCTGCGGCAAGGAACGGGGACCTCCACCACCACGTCGGCAGGAGGAGTCGTCTCGACCTCCACCCCAGTAGGTGGGACCTCTGGGGCAGGTGAGTCAGTCGCCATGATCTCGGAAGACATGATCTGTTTATATATATTTGGAGAAATAATTAATAAATTAATGTCATAAAATGTACAAGACATTCACACATTTGCAGTATGGCAGAAACATATAGTATGCTCGCAACTAGTCATGGTCAACTTTAGTCATCAATCCAAGGGTATTGACGAAAATTAAACATGAAAATTATGAAAATTAAAAAACAGGAAACCATCCATCCCCAAACTTGAATACATTAAAATCATTAAGAAAAACACATGCGGTTGTACGTGCAACCTCTTTAATTAATCTCACCGTTCACTTAATAATATCACTATTCACTATGTCAAAAAATCACTAGTCACTATGTGGGCAGCCTACAATTCAATATGTAAAATGCTAAGTGTATTTTTTACATTAAAATTAAAATCATAGTAGTAGAAGCTAATTATATCAGTAATTATTTCCAGACTTTAATTTCCACTAATATACATAGAGCTTGCTGAAGTGAAATACTTCGTCGAGGAGAGACTGAAATAAATACTGTTTTGCCCACATTCCTAAGATTCCTAACTCAATTAGGGTTACGAATTAATTATAAATAAAATGATCCTCAGAAAATGGCTTGTATTTGCTGGAAATTTCACCCACATTCTTATGCCACATGTACGGATTATGTTAGCTAGGGAGAAGGAGAAGGAGAAGGAGAGAGAGAGAGAAATCGGAGGTTGATGATTTAATTCGAAGAAGAAGAAGAAATTTTTTGTTAAAAAAAAAACATATTGAAGAGGAAAACATACGAGGGACTGAACATATCTCATGCATGAGAGAGAGAGAGAGAGAGAGAGAGAGAGACCTTGTATATTTCTGTGTTACTGAACTCGAACTGTGTGTGTGTGTGTGATACAACTCCAAGCTAGAAGAACGCCCTCCAAGCTAAGTGAGCACAAACTCCAGATTTTGAAGAGAGAAAGAGAAGAGAGAGATAGCAGTGTAACAGTGTGTGTTTCAATATTATTTCATTTCATTTCATATAGGAGAATTTGTTAATATTATTATTATTAAAAATAAAACATATGTCACGCTTCAGATGTGCTAATTAATGACTATGACGAGAAACAATTTCCTAAGAATAATAAGAAAAGAGAAGTACTGTAAAATTCCTATTTTAGTAACTCATGCATAGAAATTGCTTTCGAGCCTGCAGAAAATAAGAAAGGGAAAAAAAAATTAAGAAGCTTAAATTCTTTGAAAATTGCTTCAAGATTAATGTGTTAAATGGAAAAACTCACTCTCCACTATAACGTTATACTGGTACTAAAGCAGCTGACAGGTGACTAACTGCCACTCGACGGTTGAAGCTATCCTCAAAAAATAAAATAATAATAATAATAATATTAAAAAAAGTTAATATATATATATAGTATTTTTTAAAATTACATCTTTTTTTGAAGCCACAAAATAAGGTACAATTACAGCAGAAGATCATCAGATTTGAGCATCAAGTGGGGACCACGCAATCGCTGCCTGTTTTTCTTTTCAGATAAGTAGATAATTACATGTACGTCGCCCGTTTACTACTCTATTTATGTTTGAATTTGACCCGCGTTTTTAATGCTAAGATTTTTTATTCTTTAATGCTAAGAATTGCCAATATCAGCTAAGTGAATTATGCTATTTATAAGAAGCGTTGTACTATACATGAGTCCGGCCGGTCGGGTCGCATAATGTTGTGTTCAAACTTGGCTCGTTTAATTATCGAGTCGAACTTCAAGTTTTACTTTTGAATATTTTGGAGCTCGTGAGCTTTATCGAGCCACACGAGCTTTCCGAATTTATATTTGTATTTCAAATATTAATTATTTTCTTGTAAGTATTTATTACTCCTATTTTACTCATCATAACTTAACATGACATATTCATTAAAATTCATCATTCATTTTATAAGAATATTTGTTAAAGATTTAAATCCATTATTTATTACTATAACATATACATGTGAAGTAAATCACTTCTCGAGCTTGTTCATGAGCTTTCGAGCCAAATATCATGTTGCTCAAGCTTGGCTTATTTTACTTAATTAAACGAGTTTGATCGAGCTTTTTACGAGTTGAGTTTCGATTATCTTGCGTGAGCAGTGCTCACGTTTTATCTATGTTTTGATCTTTATTTTAATTAACACTTAAAAACTACTAATACGTACAATCTTAAATTTGAAAATTATATAAAACTCAAACCTCGATAACGAAACGCAGCTCAGTTGGTAAGACGTTTCTTCTCCAACCAAGAGGTCGGGGGTTTGAGCCACCTCGGGTGCGTGTGTGTGTTTTTCTTATGTTGTGTTTGCCTAATTAAAAAAAAACAAAAAAAAATACTCAAACCTCGATTTTTTTAGAAAATAAAAAATAAATAAATTGAATAGAAAATGAAGAAAAGAAAACTCTTTAATTATTGAGATTTAATTAAACTTAAATTGGGTCCAAATGCTTAAATTGATTTTTAACTCGATAAGGTTTAAAACAAGCAGTCCAAATGCTTGCTTGCCCCTAATAATAATGATAATGGAAAACCACTAATAATAACTGCTTTAAGCAGACGCATACATACGCATTAGCTGCGAATTTTGAAATTTAATCTAAACTTAAATTGGGTCGGTAATTTCATGGGAGGAGGATGGTTGATTTTTTAGACAAAATTGATCCTTGTGTACTTAAAAAAAAAAAAAAGGTATTTTTTTAGGGAACTTTCATTTCACGGACAAGTTACGGTTTGCTCACTTTGCTGAGAAAAAGTGAAGAAATAAGAAAGAAGAAATAAACCGAGGAATATTGGACTAAAATGGAACAAATGTCAATATCAGAGCACTAGAAGAAAAGTCAACAACTGCTCAGTTTTTATTTTATTTTTATTTTATTTCTTTATTTCTTGTTTTTTCTTGTTGTAATTTGGTTCTTCATTTTCTATTTTTACATTTCAGTTTCTTTATTATTTTTTATTTTAGTTTATAATTATTAATTGTTTTTTTCATTTCCTACGAAGAGTTAATTATATCAATTTATCTCTATTTGACTTTCAATTAATTATTTCCATTATTATCCTCAAAATTATATCCATTATTGGGCTTTATGTTTTCGAAATGTAAATTTCGATAATCGTTTTATGATTTTTTTTGTTTAAAATTTTCCATATTTAAGTTAGGGTTAACTACTTGATAATTGTTTTTTTGTTATATCATAATCATAATTTCTGGCACAAAAATATGCCTCAAGAAAAAAATTAAAATTACAGTCTGTTACCTGTCAATTTTAAAAATACATAAGCCAAAATTGACATTTATGTATGTATGAAGACACTTCCCATATTGATTACTTTATATGCTCAATGATATATCTCGTACATGTTTATATGTTATGATTATTCAACAATTTTGATTTTCAATTTCAATAATATTCAATTTGCACTAGGAAAAACTATTTGTGAAAAATTTAACATACACAAATTTGGTTACATTGAAAGGTCTTATATGTGCAGAAATTAATCTCCGATCCTTACGTACTGGCACGTGTTTTTTAGAATCTTAATTATATATATATATATATATATATATATATATATAGGGTTGAGATCTGGTAAAAAAATATTAATTGAGTAAGAAATAAGAAGGTTTATAGTCCATAGATTAAGAGGAGATGGATGGTCAGGATATGGACACGTGGATGTACATTAAATTATCAATTTTAATTTCATTCACATGTAAATTAAATTAAGGACAAAAATGTCAATTAAGAACCGCAATAAATTCCTGCTCCTTAATTTTCGCAACTATTACTGAGGGATCATATCTTATCCATTAATAACTTACAAAAATATATAATCTGATGCATTATCGTCTTCATAGTAATGCATTAATGGACAATTAATGTGCATTATATATAAATTCATTGTGCATTACTTATAATTATGAATTATTATATTTATTATAGGTATTATATTTGGGTGCATTTTGTGCAAAGACTGTCGAAATCCACTACTATCTCAAGAGATAAACAACTTCTTTATTATTACATTTCGATATATTTTTATTTTTTTAAATTACTAGTAATATGTTTTGACGCATACATTTTTCCCTATAAGTTGAAATGCATCATGATATTTCTGATGATGCATTGCAAATGTTCATTCGATGCATTATGATCTATTGACTTAATGCATTAATGTTTCAGTTTGGCCAAGAATATTTTCTTTTCACATTCATTGCAATGCATTAAAAAGCTCATGTCAGTGCATTACATTAACCATGATGCATTGCCATTTGACAATTCTTTAATTTTTCAGAATAATGCACCGAGAAAAATTTAACGAACAAAGTAATGCATTATACATCACTAGATAATGCATTTAGGATTGTAGTATAATGCACTGTCAAAAACACATTAATAAGGATTGTGGCTGAATTCATTGAAGTAATGCATTACATTAATTTTTTTAATGCATTGTTGAAGTTAATAATGCATTTCGATCGACCCTCCGCCAAAAAATGCTTCAACATAAACGGCGACGCACACCTTTTTTTTTTTTTTTTTGCCGTAGATGGGTTCCATGCTGATAGCAAGACCATAGACGATGAGTAGCCGCCTAGCCGATGATGTTGGCGAAGACGGCATGTAAGACACAATCGGTGATGAAGAGGTCACCGATGCACGTGAAAAATATCATAGAAAATATGGATAGGACTAATAAATCATACTTTGTTCAATCATTAAATATAACTAGTAAAAAAAATTCACTATAAATTAGAGAAAATTATGTTTCTGCAAAAAAAATAAAAAAATGGAGGAATGAGAGCGAGATGAGAAGATGGAGTCATGGAGACGGTGGGATGAGAGAGATGATTTAAATAAAGAAAGATATGCATACAATTAAAATCTACAATTAAGTTCCATATTTTTAGCCACAAACCGTCAATTATTTATATAGAAGTACAAAAATAACCCCCAATAAATCATATAAGGTATTATTTTGTGAAGAAATTACTTAATCATATCAGCCATTGATCAACTAATTTGGACAGTCTAGATTACTTCTCATTTCTTACGGAAGTGAGCTTTTGTATGTGATCTCTACTCTATATATATATATATATAGAGTTTGGTTCATATGTTAATAAATCCTAATGTGTTAAATAGAATGAATATGGACTATTGATCTTAATCAAATCTATGGCTGTCATTGATTTAAGCATGGTATCAAGGTACAATAAGCATGATTTTATTTAAGCATGAATTGGCACATTTAAAAGCACAATTATATAATAAGCATAATTTTATGCACATTTAAGCATAGTTTTGTATACCTTTAAGTATTTTTAACATTTTAACACGTCATAATTTATTAACACACGAACCGTTCCCTATATATATATATATATATAAATTGTAACGTTTAATATTTTCATACATATATGTTTTTTTTAAATAGAGCGCATCTCAAATAAATAATTTCAATTAACTTGCATTTTGTTCAAAAACATGCCTCATAACAATAAGATTATACTTTTCAAACTAATATCACACACTGAGTCACAAGCTGCTTAACGATTTTTGGACCCTTTTCATGTCCCTCGGCCTCAATCTCGTATTTGACCTTTAGAAAACAAACTTCATCGGCTATTAAAAAATGTTTTCGTCTAAAGAAATATATATGTTATTTCTAACTGATAGGATACGGCCCAGCTATTAGGTCCAAGCGCCGCTCCAATATAATGGGACCTCGGCAAATAAGCTTGGCCTAGATGAGCTCGGCTCACTGAAAGGCCCAAAAGACACTTCGGCCCAATCCAGGAGCGCAACCCAAAAGCACAAAAGCTCGGCCGACCCACGATCTCGGACGCGGCACCCCACGATCTCGGGCACACGACTTCGGCCATAACCGCACCTGGGCACCTATAAATAGAGCTTCTATGATAGATAGAGGATATATACTCTGTAACTCAAAGAAAGCATCAATACATTGAATCTCTTTTCCTCTGTGGACGTAGATCTAATAAAAGATCGAACCACGTAACTCTTTGTGTTCATATTTTTCTATAAATCTTCCCGTCGTACAAACACTCTAAAATCCACGATCGATCACTGGCGCCATCTGTGGGAAAGCAGAGTTCTTTTTGTGAAGTCGATCAAACATTTTTGAGTGAAGATACGATGGTGAAACCAACTCGCTCCACCGCCAACGCCGCTGCCAAGGCAAAGCATAACCAAGCTGACCCGCCCACCAATCCACCTCACACGCTGGCCAACGAGGAGGAAGCTGACGTAAGCCAAGTTCGGCAAACTACTTCCCAAGTCCGACGTGACAAGCAGCCCATAATCCACCAAACTGAAGGCCACCTGGAGGATGTGTTACCAGGCCAGTCCGGTGATTCAGCTAGTAGCAGTGAGCCAAGCCAGGGCGTTCTCCGACACAGAAATGCCGCACTCCAACCCAAGCTTGGGGATGCACTTAAGGCGTACTTAGACATCCACGAACAAGATTTCCTTAAGTTCGTCAATCAACATCGGCAATAGAGTCGGGATGGAGAAGACGGAACCGGACCATCATGACAACAGTCCCCGAGTCTCCAAATCGTCGGGGACAAAAATGTCAAACTTCCCCAAAGGCAACGTGGTTACAATCGCCGTGGAAACAGCGACCGCTCCTCACCTCGGCGTGGTTTGACGTCACCTCATCGAAATGCCGGTCCACCTCAGCATAACGAGGGTAACCACTTTCAAGGGAGATTCACAGTCGAATCGCCATCCCTTTCACCAATAAAATACTCTATACTCCGCTCCCACCGACGTATAGAGTACCGCCCATCAAGCCCTACAATGGGTCGTGTGACCCTAGCAACTTCTTGTCACAGTACCAATACAACATGCTGAACCAAGGGCTCGCCGAGGACATCTACATGTGTAAAGTCTTCCCCAAGCTGCTGGTAGACAACGCTAGGAATTGGTTCGACAACCTGCCGCGCTGCAGCATAGGGTCGTACGCCGACCTACTTGACTCCTTCGAGCATCATTTTTTCCAAAAATTTGAGGCCAAGATCAGTCCGGCCCAACTCCTTACACTAAGGCAAGGTCGAGGAGAAACGATCAGTGACTTTCTGGCTCGGTTTTACAACGAGAGCCTTAAAGTCGATCGTCTATCCGATGACATCCTCATCTCGGCGTTCCAGAACGCCATCCAGTCCGGCACTCTCTTCAGAGAGCTCGTAAAGGAACACCCCCCAGACCTCCAAACAGCTATGGAGGATTGCTGACATATTTACCGAGGCGGACGAAGCTGATAGGAGGAAGAGGGCGGCGGACCGACCAGAAAATAATGACAAGAAGAAGAAAGAGGAGCGCGCCGATCATGGGCAAGGTCGACGAAGTGCTCTTGATAAGTTATAGCGGGGACCTCTTGAATCCCACCTTGGACCTCGGCCCAATCAGGATCGGAATCAGCTTACACCGCTAACGAAGTCCAGGGCCGAAATATACGAGCTTCATGCGAACTTATTCGAGAAGCCACCACCCTTATCCCGAGGTGGATCGAAGCGACGATCCAAAGAGAAGTACTGCAAATTCCATGATGATTATGGTCATGACACCGAGGACTGCCGAGATCTCGCCTCGGATATCGAACACCTGGTGCGCGACGGTACCCTGGGGAGATACCAAAGTCGCAACCAGCAAGAAGCTCGACCTCAAGGGAAGTGCCATTACCGGGCTGCCTCAAGGCGCGACAAAGTCATCATTGAAAGCCGAGGCCTGAAGTCAACAGAGGGAAGAACCTACCCAGAAAAGGTTCAAGAAGGACGAGGTCGTCACCTTTTCCGGTGATGACCCAGTCCCCCATGCCGTACCCCATCAGGATGCCACCATAATCGAGGCCGTGGTAGCCAACAAGTTAGTCCATCGAGTATTCATTAACAGTGGAGCCTCTGTGAGCGTGCTTTTCAAAGACTGCTTCGATAAACTTGATATCAAAGAAGCACATCTAAAGCCGGCACCCATCCCGCTGAAGAACTTCACACAACAAGAAATGACGACGGAGGGTATCATTTCACTCCCCATGACTGTTGGGAGGAGCCCACTATCTTCTACAAAGATAATCAACTTCTTCGTTGTAAAAGCCAACTCCCCCTATAACATCATCTTGGGGAGAGATTGGCTAATAGCGATGAAGGCGATCTGCTCAGCCTACCACCTGACGGTCAAAATTCCGTCTAAGAACGGAGTGATCATGCTTCAGGGAAACCAGGTGCAGGCCAAGGAGTGCATGCAGGTCACACTCCGAGGAGCTGGGACGCAGCATCCTCAGGCATAGCAATTACAGGACCCCGAAGAGATGGAGCCGACATCGTCATCATCTGTCGAGCCAGTTGAAGACGTCGCGTTGTACGGAGATGACCTTTCCAAGGTCGTCAAAATGGGGTTCGTCAGAGGAAGCGAGCTCCGAAGTCAAATCATTCAGCTCCTTCGGGAGTATAAAGATGTTTTTGCCTGGTCGCCTCTAGACATGACCAGAGTGTCACCAAGCGTCATCACTCATCACCTCAACATCGATCTCGAGGTGAAACCAGTTCGGCAGAAGCAACGGGCCTTCACAGCCGAAAGAAACCAGGAGATCCATGACGAAGTGCGCCAACTCTAGAAGGCTGATATTTTATTCGAGGTGAAATATCCGACCTGGTTGGCCAACCCTGTGATGGTAAAAAAGCAAGGAGGAGGGTGGCGGATGTGCATTGACTACACCGACCTTAACAAGCACTGCCCGAAGGACTGCTACCCTCTTCCCAATATTGACAAGAAGGTCGAAGCCCTTGTGGGCCACAAGGTGTTCAGTTTCCTAGACCTATATAAGGGGTATCACCAAGTTCTCATGAGCGCCGAAGACGCACCAAAGACTACTTTCATCACGGACTTCGGCATTTATGCGTATAAAAAGATGCCCTTTGAACTGAAGAATGCTGGGGCCACATACCAAAGGATGGTCGACAAGATATTTGAACCTCACATCGGTCGAATTGTCGAAGTGTATATAGACGACATAGTCGTTAAAAGTAAGGAAATTGCTACTTGTGTAAACGACCTTCACGTCATCTTAAGCTTACTTCATAAAGCAAACCTAAAGTTGAACCTAGAAAAATGCACTTTCATGGTCCGAACTGGAAAATTTCTGGGGTGTTGGGTTTCTCGCGAGGGGTTAAAAGCCAACCCGTCAAAAGTTAAAGTTGTTCAGGAGATGCAAGTGTCGAAGTCAATACATGACGTGCACCGACTGATGGGCTGCCTAGCCGCACTGAGTCGTTTCCTATCTAAGGCCGCCGAAAAGCAACTTTTGTTCTTTAAAATACTAAAGAAGACGCCGAACTTTGAATGGAACGACGAGCACAGGTTGGCTTTTGAAGACCTGAAAAAGTACCTCGCAAATCTCCCCACCTTATCTGCCCCAAAGGAAGGCGAGACCCTTTCTCTATACCTTGCTGCCTCGGACGAATCGATCAGCGCAATCCTAGTGCGAGAAGAAAGACGCCGTTAACTACCCGTCTATTTCATAAGCCGAGCCTTAAAGGGACCAGAGACGAGGTACCAACCTCTGGAGAAGGTCGCACTTGCATTGGTAAACGCAAGCAAGGAGACTTCGACCATACTTCCACGCACACCCAATACAAGTCTTGACCGACCTTCCACTTCGGCAAGTGCTCACAAAGCCCGAAGCTTCTGGACGAATCGCTAAATGGGCGGTAGAGCTCGGCGAACACACGATCTCTTTTGTACCTCGCCAAGCCATCAAGGGACAAGCCTTAGCAGACTTCCTAGTAGAAGCCAGATTTGCGAAACTGCCAAAGCCCGCCGAACCTGCCGAAGATAAATCAAAGAACGAAGCACCAAAGCAGCCACCAAAAGATTGTTGGAAAGTCTACGTAGATGGTGCATCAGGCCATAAAGGAAGTGGAGCTGGGATCTTACTCATCAGCCCGGAAGGGAAAGAAACTACTTATGCACTCCGGTTTAACTTCTCGACCACTAACAACGAAGTGGAGTATGAAGCCCTAATCGCTGGACTTCGTCTCGCCCAGACTCTCCAAATACGGGTTGTTCAAGTTCACAGTGACTCATAAGTCATAGTGAGCCACATGCTAGGCAAGTACGAGGCCAAAGGCGAACGGATGAAGAAATATCTCCACAAGGCCAAAACCCTACAACAAGGCTTCTCATTCTTCGAGTTGGTGTGAATCCCAAGGGAGACAATGATCGAGCTAACGCACTAAGCAAACTTGCATCGTCATCCACGACCTCTCCTGTGGAAGAAGTACAAGTCTGAAGTATTGACGAGGCCGAAGTAAATATGGTAACCGATGATGAGCCGAACTGGATGACACCACTTCGCAATTACTTAGAAAAAGGCGAACTCCCTACTGATAAAGTCGAAGCTAGGAAGCTTCAAAGCAAGTCCAGCAAATATGTTCTAGAGCAAGGAAAACTGTACAGGAAATCGTACCTTCAGCCTCTTCTAAGGTGTGTGGGGCCCAACCAAGCGAACTACGTATTACGCGAAGTACATGAAGGATCCTGTGGCAATCACATTGGAGCTCGCGCTTTATCCAAGAAGGTCATGAGATGGGGATACTATTGGCCCACCATGTTTCAGGACGCGATTGACCTTGTCAGACAATGTCTGAAGTGCCAAATCCATGCGACGGTACCAAGGTTGCCACAGACCGAGCTGACTAGCATGCAAAGTCCTTGGTCGTTCATGCAATGGGGAATAGACATTGTCGGCCCATTCAAAAAAACCCCGGCCAGTTATAGTTCCTCATAGTAGCCATCGATTACTTTACAAAGTGGGTCGAAGCCAAACCCTTGGCGAAGAGTACGAGCAAGAACGCCCTAAACTTCGTTTGGAAGAATATAGTTTGTTGCTTCGGCATACCTCACGTCCTAGTCTCAGACAATGGAACCCAGTTCACAGACAAGACGTTCAGGGAATGGTGCAACGAACTCCATATTCAGCAAAAGTTCACCTCGGTGGCTCATCCTCAAGCGAATGGCCAAGAGGTTACGAACTGAACGATAGTCAAAGGGTTAAAGACCCGCCTCGACAAGGCCAAAGGAGATTGGGCGGCAAACTTGCCCCAAGTTCTATGGTCTTACCGAACTACACCCCGAACATCACATGGTGAAACACCATATAGCTTGGTCTACGGAACTGAAGCAGTGATCCCGGTAGAGATCGGCTTACCGAGCCCCCGAACGCTTAACTTCGCAGCCCAAGACAACGAAGAGAGACTTCGAACTGACTTGGATTTGCTGGAAGAAAAGTGGGAACAAGCATATATACAAGAAGCTCGATACAAACAGCAAGTAGCTCAGTATTACAACAACCGGGTGAAGCACCAGCAATTCCAAGTAGGCGACTTCGTACTTCGGAATAACGAAGTCAGCAAGGCTGAGAAGCTCGGCAAGTTAGAAGCCACTTGGGAAGGTTCATACCGAGTTCAAGAAGTCCTCGGCAAATGATCATACAAGCTCGCCTATTTATCTGGTGAGCTAATATCCCGAACTTGACATATTTCCCATTTGAAGAGATATTATCTATAAGTGGAAGCAGGTGTATGTAAGCATTATTCATGTTTTGAAGTAGTTTGTTGAGTTGATTTAAATTGTCCATTTTTTTAAAAGTGTACTTATTTTTATCAATGAAGTTCGGGTCTTGCATATTTTAGTGGGTGCATGTTTCTTCCACTTATACATTTTATCTCGAACACTTGAATTAAAATCCTGACGGGGAAAACGAAAAAACAAACCAAACTCTAATTTCGGAGTAGCATCTAAATACGCATAAGGGGACCACCCCTATCGATAAAGTCGACAAATAAGGAACCCGAAAGCCTTAACTTCGTCTTCAGATGAAGTGGCTACTTAAAAGCCCGAACTTCGTCTTCGGTCAAAGTGGCTACTTGAAAGCCTAAATTCCGTCTTCGGATGAAGTGGCTACTTGAAAGCCTGAACTTCGCCTCCAGACGAAGTGGCCACTTGAAAGCCTAAAACTTCGTCTTCAGACAGAGTGGCTACTTGAAAGTCTGAACTTCGTCTTCGGACGAAGTGGCTACCTGAAGACCTCAACTTCGTCTTCAGACGGAGTGGCTACCTATAAACCAGAACTTCGCCTTTTGACGAAGTGAATTTTTATCCCCGGACGAAGAGAGCTATTTAAAAGCCAAACTTCATCCCACATTAGCCATTACAAATAATCTTAAAGCGTACTTGATTATATAATCGAGACAAGCTTTTAAGAAGTAATAGTGCAAAAGGGGTAAAACTTTGTTTCATTAATCACAAAAAATTACATCAAGGTGAAGGGTTTGAGCATGAAGGTTTACTACACCTAAGATATTTCTCTTTAAAGCCCGGACCCGAACTTGAGCCAGAACCATGACTATACACAAAATCTAAAAAGGCCATTCCTTGCCCTCGGCCGATGCCCCGACCTCGGGTTTCTTTCTTCAAGGTACTGCGAGCTCGACCTGCAGGAACAGACCGACTTCGGCTTCCTAAAGCTCGTCGACTATCACCTCGGCCTCTAGACATTATGTCATATGTCCGTTCTTTGGTCAAAGCCTGCGATAGGAGGATGTACACCAGCTAAGTTCCCATCTAACCAGTCCTGAGAAGATGAATCGAGCGGAGCTTTCTTGGACAACACCTACTCCTTTAACTTCAGCCTTCGATTCAGAACCGTTCTATATAAGGACCCCAGCCTTAAAAGTTCATCCACCTGTTCACGGACCTGCAAAGAGTCTTCGCCGTATTCCTTAATATATCTCTTCAACCGAGCACGAACTTCCTTTACCTTTGTATGGGTTTCAGGAATGGTTGGTCGTCCGCTCTTGCGAATGAGATCCTCATACTCCGTATGCTCTTCGACCATGTCCTTGAAAGTTTTGATGTCATCTATAGCTTGTTGGTACTTGTCATCGAGCTCCAGATACTTTGCATGCACTTCGTCGAGTTTTTCCTGAGCTACTCGAAGTCTCACTTCAGCCTCGATCTCGATATTATCAGCTCGCTTTTTCCAGTTCGAAGCATCGACCTCGGCTACTTCAACAACTCGACGAAGTTCAGATATTTCTTTCACGAAGTGAGGAGCATTGTAACAATCAGGAGCAGACTACAAAGAATAAGATACAAGCACGATTCAACAAAAGACATTTTTATTTAAAGCCGAATACGGCAAAAGAAGCGCCACCCTAATGGTGACGGAGTACAAGGCTAAAAAAAAAAAAAAAGTGAGGGGGGGGGGGGAGAAAGAACACATGGAAGGAGTTAGTTAACCCCATCATGGTTTCCTTCATTCCTGCCGACCTCTTCATCGTCGTCAGTTTCCCCCGACCTCCCTCCAGCAGCATTGGTCACTTGGTCCTTCGGAAGCCTGGCGATAGCAGCCTCCAGCTTGTCATCCCTGTCGACGGGGCAATTTCGGACCGCCGTCTCCGATAGAAGGGACTTGTGCTGGGCCAGCCTCTCCACCACCGGTACCTCCAAAGTGCACTCCACAAGCACCTCGGCATACTCCCGCACCATCTCCTCCTCGGACCATGCCGCATACCCGTACTTGGCCTTGTCAAGACCAGGGTAATCCTGAGCAATCATAGCGATGACTGCCGAAGAAACCGAGGTGCTCATAGCGCCCACCAACTGCGTAACGGCCCCACCGAAGTGATGGGACCTAAATATCCGCTCGGCAAAAGCCCGGAGCATACCACCCTGGCCAGCAACCGTACGGGCCATCTTCTCCCGCTCCTCAGCGAGCTGGGCCTTCAACCCGGCAACTTCGACCTCCAGGTCGGCGGCCTTCTTCTTTGCCTCTTCGGTAGCGGCGACGGCCTTAGCCTCCTGTTCCACCGCTTTTTTGGCCTTTGCCTCGGCCGCCGTCACCCCCACCGCCAGATCGGTCCTTGCTGCCTCGAGTTCAGCAGACAACTTCTGGTACTTGGCGACCCCTACCAGATACGAAGTTCGCCAAGCCTCCCAACCCGGCCAATGCCACCTCAGCCTCCTGCACAAAGATGCATCAGAAACATATCTGACAGACTATCTAATCAACCAACTAGTACTCACCTCGGGAAATGACATCTCCCAGAATGCATCCTGGCCAGAGAGCTGGCCACCCCCATAAGCCCCCACCTCGTCGACCGAGGGGAGATGAACTTCCCAAATTTGACGATCCACCGTCTGAGGTGGAGGCGAACTGGCGCGAGGTGACCCCAGCTGTGAGCTCTCTGAAACCGACCTAGTCAGGTCGGTTACTCTCTCAGACGATGTACCGGATGTCGTCTTCTCTACAATAGGAGAGGGCCTCGCCCTCTTCTTTTTCCTCTGAACAGCGACTTGGAGAGCTTGAGGATTCACTGCAAATACAAAAACACATATTAAACCTCGGACAGACAACACCTCATGTAATATATGAAGCAGGGCCTCACCCAAATCTGCGGTCACAGTGCCGTCATATGGGCTCAGCCCATACCTCAAAAGCTCGGCCTCAAAGTAATTCCTCTCAATGACGCCGAGGTTCATCAAGCTCGTCTCAAGTTCACTGATTAGTTTCTCAGCAACTTGAGGCGCGAACTTGGCCTTGGACCAAGGATACAGAGGCACCCCTTCAACCCGGCAGAAGAAATATTTCTTCTGCCAGTTCGACACCTTGGAAGGCGTCCCCAACTTAAACTTATTAGTGGGGAAAGGTAAACATACCCCGTCGGACCCCGCTGAGGTCTAAAAAACTTAAGCAACAAATCTACAGAAGCCGAACCACCAAGGCGGCCAACCTCGACACAAAACCTGACGACCTGCTTGACGGAGGGCGGCGCCAACTGCCCTAACGACAGTTCGAGTTTCTCTAAGAGTTCGACAAAAATGTGATTTAAGGAAAGCGAAGACCGAAATGAAGATAGTCCTTCGTATACAGTAAAAAAACCTACAGGAGGAGAACTACCTCTATCACCAATACGTGGTAGAACCAGCTCCACCGACTCTGGAAACAAAAATTTCTGAGCCAAATTTTGCATATGCGACACACTAATCGTAGAAGCATATTCGAGGGCGGCATTTGACTCAACTAAGGGTAGGAATTTGATTTCTCGAAGGCTAGGAGGGACCAACGAACGTGTGTATACATTCAATGGAACCCTCGCTGGAAATACCCTAGACGGCGAGGGCGAAACCCCTGTGTTCACCCTATCCATATCCATCGGGAGAGAAGACGAAGAAGAAGACATTAACGAGGAAGAAACTTACTTGTTGCGCTTTTCCCAAAAATTCACTGAAAAATGGAGCGAATGGCGGCGGCAGTTGCAGAATTTCGACTTAGGGTTTTTGCTGTCTCGCTTAAGTTGGGAAAATAGATGGGGGGAAATGCTTTCAGGCGTACAATGGAAGCTTTTATAAGCAAAATTTCCGCCTTTTCAAATCCCGTCTCTTCACCTGCCCCAATAAGGAGGCGAAACGTGTCCCACTTACTCTGACTCCCAACAGTCGCACCTTTCAAATCATGCCTATTCGAGTTCGACCTCGTCTAAACGAGGCGATATGCATTTCGACTACGTCAAAATCCTAATTTTGACGAGGGCAATGCAGCTCGAACTCGACCTCGTCTAAACGAGGCGATATGCATTTCGA
This sequence comes from Mentha longifolia, assembly GCA_001642375.2. Taxonomy (NCBI): domain Eukaryota; kingdom Viridiplantae; phylum Streptophyta; class Magnoliopsida; order Lamiales; family Lamiaceae; genus Mentha; species Mentha longifolia. The sequence goes on along the minus strand of CM038110.1, from coordinate 7,131,588 downwards.
CTATATCGAAACCCTAATTTCGACAATGTCGAAACCCTAATTTCGACAGGGGGCAATGCAGCTCGAACTCGACCTCATCCTAAAAGATTTCAACTTAACAAGGTGAATGTATAATGTAGTCAAATTTATATTAATTTAAAAAAATATATTTTTCTATATAAAACTCTACGTAAGAATAACCTCCCTATAGTAATAATTTCTTTCGATCCCAACAATATGACTGTATAGAGATTTTACTGTAATAAGAAAAAAAAGGTGGCCATGTTTAAAATCACCCTTTAAAAACGTGGCCATTAAAAGTATTTTTCAATCTTGGACCATTATATGCGTAATGTAAATAAAGCCAGTAGAAGAAAGTCCATTAAGTTTGTACCCAATTCGCCTCGCATCAAGAAAAAAATACTCCCTCTCTTCCCCATTTATTGGACCTTTTTGTTTTTGACATGCGTTTTCATACTTCTTGATGATGGATTTTAAAATGAATTTTTGAAGAATTTTTTCTTTTACGAGATACTTGGATAGTCGTGGTATCCCGTAAAAGAAAAAAAATTCAAAAATCCATTTTAAACTCATCATCAAAAAGTGTGGAAATATGTGTCAAAAAAAAAGGTCCGGTAAATGAGGGACGGAGAGAATAATAAAAACTTGTGTAAATTTTATAGGCTAATTTTAAAATTCACGTGCAAACCCAAAATATAGTGAAAACGGAAATATTTGAAAATTTTATTTTTTTATTACACAAAAACTTATTTATAAAATTTATTACAAGTAGAATAACATTGGAGTAGAAAACACTAAAATGTTACTTCTTCTTATTGTTTTTTAGTATGCGGCCACTTATTCGGTAGTTGATCTTAAAAGATCATGATTTTTTTTATTGATATTTATTTCAATATCTCAAAAAAAAAAAGTTAATAGCATATTCTACTGGAATTGAGTATAAATAGTGAGGCTCGGTTATTTTTTAAGTCTTCTCATCCTTCCTTCCGTCGAAACAGCTAAATTTGCTAGGGTTTCAATATGGCTTATATTCTTGATGGAACCGCCATGCCGCGGGGTGTTGATGTGCACTCTCCTCCTCCTCCTCCTCCTGGTGTTGATGTGCACCCTGCTCCTCCTGTATCCAACACCCCTCTGCCGCAGGTAATCGAGTGATCTTATTTTAATGGAAGATGAATCAATATTTGTTAGATTTGGAGAGCTAACCCTAAACAATATCTTTATCGAATGATATTCCTATTTTAATGGAAGATAAATCAATATTGTTGGATTTGAAGAGCTAACCCTAAAAAATATCTCTTTCACTCATCAATGCCCTTGAAGAAAATATTTATTAGTATTAGATAAATAGATTGTGCTGGGAAGCGTTTGCCCTATTTGCTGCTAACTCTAGGATTGAATTTCTATGGTTAGGTGAATACTAGATAATTAATTTGCTTGCTTTTGCTTGAATTATAGGGGACTGAAGCTCCTTGTTATACCGAGCCATCGTTCCACGTGATGTGTGTACAGGTACGCCTTGGTTATAAGCTGATACCCATAAATTGACTGAAATGATATACTATCATGGATATTAATTTTTTTATTAACAGGAACCTGAGGAATTCTTGGACGACTTGATGCAGCAGGATTATGTCTGGTTGCCCCCTCAGCATGTTCCTGTTTCTCTAACTCCACAGCTGCTGCCTCAGCAGGTCGACTTATGGCTCCCATCAGTGCTCCCGTTGTATGGCTACCCAGACACAGACACAGACACAGACACGTATGGCTACCCACAGCTCCCGTACATGCCTGCCTCCTATGTGGTTCCTCCTTCCTTTGGGGTACGCATGCATTCTATACTAGAGGTCATTTGTGAAAAGATTTTATTTAATGTTTTAGATTGGTTTCTCACTGCTTCTACTTGATATTTTTTTCTTAGGTTCTCCTTGAGCTTGCCCCGGATGTGTCCCTGGCCACGCCTCCTCCTAGCACCACTGTCGCGCCTTCTGCTGTTGATGCTAGTATCACTCTCCCGCCCTCCCCTAGTTCCACTGTCGGGCCCTCCTCTAGTGTTATCCCTTGATTGGGTTTTATGAATTAGGTTATCTTGGTGTTATTGTCTATATGAATTGATTGGTGGTATTATTGTCTTGATGAATTTTAGATTGAATATACCTTGTGATATAAATTAGGTTGGGGTTTTATGATTTACATCTGAGTTGAGCCAAGCATTGCTCAAATTTGGATTCATATTTAAGATATTAATTATTTTCTTTCAAAATAGATTTTTTTTTTTTTTTTTTTAACAATAGTGTAATCATTTTCTCTAACAATAGTTGCTTATAATTTTTTATACATCATTTTTTGGAAAAATGACAACTACGGAGGGAGTAATAAATTCAATAGATGTTACTACCTTATTATTAGAGAGAGAAAAGGGTAAAAGAAAATATTAAAATATGAATAGTGTTTTTTTAATAAAAATAGGCGTATATCTTATCATCTTCACTCACGATTAATCTATACTGCATAAATTCCCGTGCCCAATGAAAAAGGATCGATTAAAATGATACGGAAGGAGAATTACAATTTCCATCGTCATAGGATAATCAATCAAGCATCCTCATCTCTTTTCTTCAAACGCTCATGATATATAATCACCACAATGAAAATTAGAATCATTTGTGCCACCGGAACGATAAAAAATGCAAACCCGATGGCGTTATCCTTAAAATCACATAGCATTTTTTTATACTTCACAACCAAAAGCTAGAATTCGATAGGAATACTCGAATATACTATTCATTCTCGCCTTTATATGGAGGTGAGATTAGAGTGAAAGATCTATAGCGTGCATTTCTCTTCGTTTGAAAAGGTTCTCTAATTTATTGTTGTGAATTCAATATTAAAAATAATAAATACTAGGATCATTTCTTGCTTTAAAGTTTGATCTTGCACAATCGCTTGCATTTATGTTTTCTCATATATATCTCTAAAGCACGAATTCTCAATGTTATGGTACAATTATTTACTTGACTGATTAAGCAAAAAAACAATAACAATTACTATTATTTATTATAAATTTATTTTTACTGTAACAATTGTACAAATTAATATTATTAAACTAAATAAATCAAAGGCGCCTTTTATTATTATTATTATTAAAAGGAAAATAAGCTAAAAATTTAGTGGTTTAACCGGATTAGGGAAATATTATTACTGAATTTACTTTAAATTAAAAATGATCGAATAATAGGTATGATTATGAAGTCTGCGTCAACGCGTTTATCGTTGTTGTAGAAAAATAATAATAAACACAAATATTTGTAAACACACATGTTAAATAAAGTATTATTTATAAAATATCTATATATTCAAATTATGGAGCTTTATTTTCGAGCATCGCTCCGGTGAGTATTCTAGTTGAAATGAAAAGCATGTGTGGGACACTATTAGAAAGAGAAATAAAAGAGTAAAAGAAAATATTAAAATATGAATAATCTTTTTCAAAAAAAAAAAAAAAAAAAAAAAAAAGAGTACATCTTATCATCTTCTCTCCCTATTAATCTATACAACATAAATTTTCGCGCCCAAATTAAAAAGGCACGATTAAAATGAGACGGATGAAGCATTACATTTTCTTCGTCATAGGATAATCAATCAAGCCTCCTCATCTCCTTTTCTGCAGCGTTCATGAAACATAATCGCCGCAAAGAAAATTATAATCATTAGTACCGTCGGAACGAAAGCAATTGCATAATGGACGGCGTCATCCTTAAAATCACTTACCATTTTTGCCTCCTTTTATATTTCACAACCAAAAGCTAGAATTCGATAGGAATACTCGAATATACTATTCATTCTCGCCTTTATATGGAGGTGAGATTAGAGTGAAAGATCTATAGCGTGCATTTCTCTTCGTTTGAAAAGGTTCTCTAATTTATTGTTGTGAATTCAATATTAAAAATAATAAATACTAGGATCATTTCTTGCTTTAAAGTTTGATCTTGCACAATCGCTTGCATTTATGTTTTCTCATATATCTCTAAAGCACGAATTCTCAATGTTATAGTACAATTATTTACTTGACTGATTAGGCAAAAAAACAATAACAATTACTATTATTTATTATAAATTTATTTTTACTGTAACAATGTACAAATTAATACTATTAAACTAAATAAATCAAAGGCGCCTATTATTATTATTATTATTATTATTATTATTATTATTATTTAAAAGTAACTACTAAAAATATCATATAATTTGTATGAATTATAATACTTATTCGGCCTAAAGTTTGAAATTGGCGGAATAGTATCCTTGCAACTAACTTAACGGTCATGAACAAGCTAAGCGCAAACTAACCTACCTTCACCCTCTGAAGCCATCAGCGCCACCTCTAACTGCTGCTGCAACCACCACAGCACAATCTTTCAATGCCACCTGTTGAAATTCTGGAATCGACATAGCATTTTGCAGAGGAAAGGAGAAAATTGTAGAAGAAAAGGAAACAGAGCAAACGAGAATTGGGGAAAATTTTCTTCATTAGACTACATCGTGCCCAGTTACTGTACAATACAAAGGAAATGATATATATACAAGGAATAAAAGCGTGTTTCTATATCTAAGCAACTATCTATAAAATTTAAATACTACTAATTTACCCCTAATTACTACTGTATTATTAAGTATTTAAATGTAAATGCCATAGCCTCTTTCCAGTTTTCCAATACTCAGCAACTTGATCAAAACCACTGAAATACTTATAAGAGTTGAGGCTTGAAGTGTAATCAAAATGACTTATGAAGTACATTCAAAGTATTCATTTTTCATTAAAAAAAATTAAAGAAGAATAAGCAAAAGTGACTCATACATCCATACTGCTAAATGGTTATATATATATATATATATATATATATATATATATATATAGGTAGTAGATCATATGAAAACTAATTATTACGTGAAACCTGCAACTCATTATAAAATGTTGCATTTTATGCATAAAATGATGCATTTTGTGTGCATAAAATGTTGCATAATAAAATATATTATTTTATTTTATTTTATATTATATTATTTTTATGCATATAATGCATCATCATGAGAATTTGCATAATAAAATATATTATTTTATTTTATTTATGTTATTTTTATGCATATAATGATTCATCATGAGAATGCAACATTTTATAATAAAAATGCAACACTTTTGTGCATAAAATGCAACATTTTATGATGGATTGCAGGTTTCACGTAATAATTAGTTTTCGCCATAACGCATCATATATATATTGAAAACTAATTATTACGTGAAACCTGCAACCCACCATAAAATGTTGCATTTTATGCATAAAAGTGTTGCATTTTCATGCATAAAATGTTGCATTGTCATAATAATGCATTATATGCATAAAAATAATATAAAATAATATGCATAAAATGTTGCATTTTCATAATGATGCATTATACGCACAAAAATAATATAAAATATTATATTTTATTATATAACATTTTATGCATAAAATGTATCATTTTATGAAATGATACATTTTATGATGGATTGCAGGTTTCACGTAATAATTAATTTTCATATGATCTATTACCTATATATATCAGCCGTTAATAGAAAATATTAACCAAAGATTTAATCCAAATCATCCACTTAATAAAAAGTCAAGCACATGATTTTGGAAGGAATGCCCATTAATCCGTTAAGCCAAACTTTCAAATTGTAGTCCATTAAAAAGATGATAAAGGCCCACTAAAAACTTAATTCAAATTAAGCCCGCCCATTACTCCATTCCCTTCCCTTTTATTTCTAAATTGAGAGGGATGAGGATGAGCAAATTTACCGTGGCCACGAAATACGACTGAAATGACGGTATTATATTTATAAAAAATTATTATTAATATATCCAATAAGATTTCTCTTAGAAAAAAAATAAAAATAATAAACCCGATTACAAAGGGGAGCATTCCTATTAATAGTATATTCTTACCAAATAATTAATTCCTGGCTATGACATAACCCTTCGATCACCCTCCAAGATGTTTTTAGAAAGGAAAAAAAAAATGATACACTTTCATGCATAATAGATAATTAATTCTTAATATTTTGTTTGGTCTTTCTACTTATAAGATTTTATTATAAACATGTGGTAGTATATTTTGATTTTGTTAAAAAAAATTGTTATTATATTCTTTTAAATATTTAACTCATTATTGGACAATGATGGAATACCTTTTTTTAAGACTACATGCAAGGGCTACCCATAAATCATGATATGTGTAATTGGAGCTGTGGTAGTCACCTTGTAGTACCTGCTTGTACCTTCATATGACATTTGATGGTATATGTGTACTCAAACTGTCGAGAACTAATATTTATGATTCGATTCTTACTTTTTTAATCATTTCTATTATATTTTATTCATACATTTCCTATAGCTTTCAATCACCCTTTTTTTTTTTTTGGTAAAGCACCAATATTGATCCATATAAATATCGATTTCTACCCTTATTATGTAGACGAGTGAAAGAATCTGAGTAATCACTGCTATAGTAAACTATTTCTTCGGATTTTGTCCTCCACATGCCAAGTTAAAAGATCGAAGTGGTCGGCATTTATATATATTCACAATATTCATAAGTAAAAAAAAGGGGGGATAGATCGAGTTCACAATTGGTGTTTTGATTTCATCTTTTTTTTTTAGTGTGTTGTGCGGTTGGGAATCGGCATCAAGATTGGAGTTGTTGTATATAAGTAGGGGTCCTTCAATAAAAGAGTGAGAGTGTCACACAGTGAAGGGGTCCCTATTTTTGCAAAGGTTATGATCTAAATATAAAGTGACAAAAGCGAAAATAATACTACTATAAAGTGGTGAAAGATTAAAAATCAGGAGCGGTCTTATCCGAAATCTGGAAAAAGCATTTGCCCACTACAAATTGTTGGTGGGAAAATTAGATTTAGCTAGGTTGAGATATATATGAAACGTAAATAAATAATATGCTCTTCATATCACATATATGCTCTGCATACATTTTGCTAGACCAAAAAACACCAATGGGATTTATTTGGTGAACTTCTGCTTCCCACCCACACCCACCCTTTTGCTTAATTCATCCCATCTCTCTCTCTCTCTCTCTCTCTCTCTCTCTCTCTCTCTACAAGATTATTATTTTATGAGTTAATTTGTTCTAGATGAATTGCTAGGGAAAATTAGATAAAATGACGATTGAGAAGACATGAAATTTTTGGAGTAGAATCTCTTGTAGTAACTATACAAGATACTTGTCAATTGATTACGTGGAATTCTCTATCTCAATTTCAATGTATTGACCGTGTCTTAATTTTTTTTTATAACTTTTATGTTGTTTCAATATTAAATAGTTTAATTTTATAATTATTAATTAAGATATATTTATCGAATTAGGGTTTATAAATACTATTTTCAAATTCATTTTTATTAGTTGATATATGATTGATAATGGTTTATAATTTTGGGTTAATTGCATGAAAATACGCCAACTTTGAGAGCAATTCTATTTTTTCATGAACTTAAATTATTTATGTAAAATCAAAAACTTTGGAACGTGTTCCACTTTTTCACAATTTCAATTCTTTCCCAAATTGAAGCTGACTTAGCATCTATGTTGCCGAAGTGTATAACTAACAAGGTCGATCAATAAAATGACATAATTTGAATATATATAGATTAAATTAAAAAGAGACCAGAAAATCATCAACTACTCGTCGTCGTCCTCTCTCCTTATCTTTCTCACAAGAACACCATTAGTTGTTGCCGGCGTTAGTATCACGGAGTAACATAAGTCACTTTGCTAGACATCGCGCGCCCGAAGCTTGCCGGCGTGTCGTTGCCATGATAGGTCTGCCATCGCCACCGCTACCATTTATGGTGATTGTCATTTAATATTTTTCATCTATTCAAATTACTTCGTTTCATCGATCAACCTTTTGAACTATACACTTTTTGCAATCACGTAGATGCTAATTCAGTTTCAATTCGGGGAAAACTTGAACACATGCTAAAATTCATGATTTTACATAGATAATTTTAAGTTCATAGAAAAAATAGATCGATTTGCCCTCAGAGTTGGTGTATTTTCATGGAGAGTAAACCCTATAATATCTTAGAATTTCAATTTTTAAGTATAAATGTTAATTATGATCCATTACATTAGTAATAAACTTATTTTTATGGTTTATGATAAGAACTATAAAAATAAAAATAAATTGAAACTTGGAATATCAACCGTTTTTGGTTAGAGGGTTAGGTAATCGTTTGATTTCTAACTATATATACAATTAAGCGAATATAATGACAGCTTGCTAAATGTAGGTTCATATATATGAAGGTTAACATATATACACATAAATTTCGAAGCAAACCTGTTCTGATTAGCATAATCCAAAATCAGTAGAATAAAAAAGTATGATTCCAGAAAGGCATGATCGAGATATTTTGTGAGACTATATAAATCCCTTGTACCTACTACTACGTTAATTTACTACCTACGCACGCAAGGAAAAAGCCAATGGTATGATCATGACCTCTTCATATTTAAAAATCAACTGGATTCTTATAGTTGAGAGATTTCAATATATTAATAAGAAAATTATGTCTTCGTGTAAGCTATATTGGTGCAAGAGATAACCACTAGAAGTATTCAATATAGAAATATAAACATAATTAACATCACATCACAAGAGACTTTTCATACATGCATATATAATATAGTTCAACGAAGCAGATATATTATAATCATGCTTAGGTGATTATAAAATTTAATAACACTCAAATCCGTTATTGTAATTCTGTATTGCAACGACTAATGATCGTCATTCGGATCCTTTATTGCATTTCATGTTTCATCTCCTATTGCAACGACAGATGATTGTCATGCACGTGTCATAAATATTTCTGAAATCAACAAATTTTGTTTATGGAAACCTTTAATTATTGTTATTTTAGAAAATACTTATGAAACGTGACGATAATCTGCCACTGCAATATAGAAGATGCAATGCGGAATTATAATAGATGATTGACTATGTACACCGCAAATGGAGGCTACTATGTAACACAGTAGCAGCTACTATTGGTTAAATACATGAAGAAAAAGCACATCCCTCCTTCCCAAAACGATTCGTTACACAACTGACAACTACAAAAGCTTTCAAACAAGAACTGACTTGAATCAAGAAATGTCACTACAATCAAGCACATATATAAAATATTTTCCTAATAACAATAATCAATCTCACTCTATATAATCTCAAATAAATCATAAAAAAAAAAATCATGGTTTCCACACTGATGCCCATACTACAGGTTCTTCTTTCCATCCCAAATAAATTCCACTTGTTTTATCATCTTCTCCTCCTACTACTAATGACCATCCTGCCCTATACCTCTTCAACAATGCCCTGACGTCATCCACCACGTCATCGCTGTACGCCACCGCCGTGAACCCCGCCTCCCGGAACCTCTCCGACCACTGCCTCCCCTTCTCCCTCCTCTCGCTACCGCCGCCGTGATCGTCGACCTTATCGTCGCACGCCAAAACCCTAACTATGCTCCTCGAGCTCTCTCTCTCTAGCATCAACTTCTCGTTGCTCGTCGGCGCGAAGCTCTCCTCAAGCATGTCGAAGTAGATGGTGTAGAACCGGAGGCACTCTTCGAAGCACTTGACGAAGTCGTCGCTCGAGCTCGAGAAATCGGCCTCTTCTTCGACGATGGTGACGACTTTTGGGTTGAGGGACTTGATCATTTGGATCACGGTTTCTCTCTCCTCTGCTTCGGCGCGCCTTAGGGCGCCTACGCAGTTGACCGCGACGGCTTCGCCGTCACGGATGCAGAGGGCCTCCTTCGTCAGTTCCCCGAGCCGGTCGAGGCCGGTGATGACGGTGAACTCGAAGGGGACCCCCATGAGCCTCGCGAATTTCTCCATCCGCGGGGCGATCTCCTTCATGACGGATTTCGCGGCGGCGGTGGTGACGACGGCAGTGAGGCGGAGGCGGGGGGTCTCGTCGTTCCGCGTGGCGACGGACTCGAGGAGCGTGGGCCACTGGGTGCAGAGCGTGTTGCTCACGTCGATGATGTGGAGGTTGGGCTCGCCGTCGAGGGCCTCCAGCATGGCGCCGTTGGACGCCACGTGGCCGAAGGTGGTCCAAGGGCTGACCTCTTGGAATTTGAGGATGAGCTTTCGGAGGGAGTCGAAGGAGTGGGATTTCTCGGCGACGGAGATTAGGGTTTTGTAGCAGCGGCGGCCTGAGTCGGTGGCCTTGCAGAAGAGGGACTGTAGGAAGTAGGCGGCGAGCTTCTGATCGCAGTCGCCGTAGGGGGAGGCGAGCTCGTTCAGCATCCAGAGGAGGTGGTGGATCTTGGTGGAGTCCTTCTCCGACATGGCCGCGGCGCAGTCACGGAGGAGCTTCGACGCCCACTTGCCCTCGCCGGCGTCGGAGTCGGAGGAGGAGGAGGTGGTGGTGGTAGTGGGCTGCATGTCTAGATGAAAGACTCCATTGTTGTTGTTTCTAGGGTTATTGGTTATGGAAGGTTTGGAAGTAATGGAGTTGGTTTCCATATGTTGCTAAGAAAGGATGGCTTTCTCTGCTTGGGATGAAGCTATGGTGCATTTGATATAAAATAAAGAGGAGAAAACAAAACATATTCAAGAATAATTTATCATATTTATATATGCTCATTCTCATTCGATATTAATTTGTTACATACTATTTAAAGAAAATTGTTCCCTTTTCTTTTTCCTTTATGAAGGGTCCACCCATCGTCATGGTAAATTTAGTGCATGACAAGTAGTACAAATGGGGTTCATTTAATATCACAATTTAACTATATCTTATATAGATACTTTAAAAAATATTAGATGTAGTCACATCCTTATATCATTAAAAAAATGTGGAAGTTAAAGAATTTGAGCATTTTCTTTGCGTGGATTTATTGGCGGAGTTTGAAACAATCTTTTATTCTTTTTTGGATTTGCATGAGAATTTTTTGTACTCTAAGAGTGAAATTATATATTTAATATTTATGTATATATAAATATCTAGGAACAAACGAGAAGACGAAAAGAAGCTCCCAAAGTCATCATATGTTAAATCATCAAAGCAATACTTAATAATATTTATGATGTTCCCCTCTCAACAGAACACTAATTAATTGTTGTTATTTAATATAAATATTCTTAAATGTGAGGGCGCCATTAATGGAATCTTGATTAAACAATGCATATTGGTTATTAGTAGAGTCGAGGTAGGATTTTTTGCTCTTGCTAGGCTAATGAGAACAAATAGATGATGATGAAAACTATATGGTGAAGACAAAACATATGTACAATTTTTCATTTTGACTTGGTTTCTCCAAAGAAATTATGTTGTCTACATATTTATTTACTTTTATTTCGTCTTCTTCAATCAATTACTTCTCCTTGTGCCAACAATATTGACGTGTATCTTCCTCGACTTCATTTAAACGAATTTATATATTTTATGTTCTGCATTGTACTTCTTAGTTCTACTAAATGAATATATAAGGAAATAAATACATAATATCGGTTGATTAATTTCTCAATTCTCGTCAAAGATTAAATCCTTTCTCAGTTGTAGGTAAACCGAGGACAAAATTAGGAGGGCTCTGGAGTTGCGCAATCTGAGTAATTTGGAGATGGTGGAATGCGGTAATGTTTGCAAAGGAGGAATGAAATTTTCCAAGAATCAAGAAAGAGATTAAATGTCGGTTCTAGAGTTCGTCTGCAGTGAGAGGCGAAGCTGAAATGCGAGTTAGTTATAGCAATTGGGTTAGAAAAGCTTGTTCTGAATTTGTCGGGTCTCAATGCTGCATTGTTTTCGGTGCTATGAAATTTCTTTTTTTTTAGGAAAAAAAAAAAGAAAAGAAAAAGAAAAAAAAAGGTTTAGGTTTCATACGCGTAGATGAGCCGTTGACCAATAACAATAAATCACTTTAAGTCTCCGCAATCCAACCCATGAATTCTTTAATAATGCAAACTTCTGTTCCAATTTTAATGTCCAAAATAACATGCATATTCGTATATCCGCTTCTTTTTTTTTTTTTTTTTGTTGTTGTTGTTGTTATGTTTAATTTTAGTTTAATTCTACAATTGTTTACTAGGCCGTGCTCATTAATCAATCAAGTTAGAGTTTATGATTAATTTTAGCGTTCAATTTTATTCTTATTAATTAAAAGATAATTATTACCGATAAAATCAAAACTATGGTAGTACAGTATTAAAAAGATCATCATTTATTTTATTTATTTATTAAGATCAATCATATTAGTATAATATATCTCTTATTATATATAATACACATGATTAGAATAGTGAAATTAGTAGTAACATGTTTGACCAAAAAAAAAATAGTAGTGAAACATGAAAAATTAAACACGTCAATACATAAACAGTGGATCTCTCATATGAAAATGGGGGGGGTTCGCGGTTGAGCCGAAAGTGTCTTCTGATTTTGATTTATATATATTAATAATAAACATTTATTATTTTTTCTTGGTTTAGTAGGAATTTTTTGTTTTTTTAGAGGTCACAGGTTCGATCTCCTCATCTACTAGCAAATTGATTTAAATTTTTACGATGAAAAATATTTTGTTTTAAGTTGAATGAGAATAAATTTGTTTAATTTAGGATGCATTTTATTTTATTCAAATACAAAAATAAATAAAACTTAGTAGATGATTAAAATTGAGAGAAATTCAGAGAGAACCCTATAAAGAACCTTACCACTCCGGGTTAGGGATGCAAACAAATTAAACTTTTTTGGTTTGGTTCGCGATTCGTATTCGAATTGTGGTATTCGTATTCGAAATTTTTAGATTCGAATTCGAGTACAAATATTTTTTTTGATTCGATTAGTTATCAAATACAAATATTCTAGTATTCGATTTGATTCGATTCGATATTCATAAATATTTTATTTAATACTCCGTGTATATATATATATATATATATATATATATATATATATATAATTATATTTATATTTATATGTATAATTTACCTCTCATATTGCAAATTTATTTATGTAAAACTTAATTTGTCAGAACATTGTTATGCATCTTTTAATATTGGATATTGCCTCATCGTTAGGGTAAATATATGGTGAATGTATAGTCTTAGATATAAATAATAATACTTCACACTGTTTTCTTTTGAGTTTTCTCATTATTTGCCGTCTCTCTCCCCCTCCCTCTACTTCCTTTTCGTACACACAATTTATGTTAAACAATAGCATCCAATTAAATAATTTCGAATGCATGTCATTTTTGTATCAAACTTTTAAAAATTATTGTTTGATACATGATAGATTCGTCAAACTATTCGAGAATCGATTCGGATTCGTCAAACTATTCGAAAATTCAAGTTCAAATTGGATTGTCATATTCGCATAATATTCGAGTTCGTTTCGAATTCGAAAATAATTTGACAAATACAAATCGAATTCTGTGATATTCGATTCAATTCGTTTGCAACCCTACTCCGGGTGATTTTGGGCTGAAGTACTTTTCCTATGAGATTCATCATAAAGTAAAAGAGAACTTCAAAATTAAGTCTGAATATTGGAGATGCTCTTGCTAAGCTGAAATGATATGCGATCTTTATCAATAGCACCTATGTATGGTTTCTTGTTCTTTTTTCCTTTTAAAGAAAAAACTTAAATCGTTAACATGTAAGGAGAATCTAAAATAAAATACTAAAATAATTTGAACATTTAAAAAAAAACTATAATTCTTACTCGTTTGCAATTCGTGTCACCAAATAAAATTTATTCAAGAACTAAATTTATTCAAAACATACACAAGCGCACCCAACAAGTTTGATTGATCACATATGATGAAAATGACGTCACCGATCAAAAGAAATAAAATTTTAATCAATTCCATTTCCACCATTAGTTTTGATGAATACTTATATTACTAGCGTACCCTATATCTTCAAATGTTGTAAAATAAATATTTTTCACTATTTTTATTATGCTAGTATTTCCTTTTGATTTCTTGGGCATGACTTTCCCACACGTCAAGTCTTTTTTCTAACTTAGAAAATACGGTATATAATAAAATAAGTGAGAACTATATTATGATTTTTTTTTTCCTTTATCATTTTCTTATCGATCTGTTTCTTTTTCTATCAAACAAAATGGATGAAAATTGTATTCATAATATGATCCCCACTTATTTTATCTTATGTTCTCTAAATTGGAAAAAAAAAAATACTTAATATGTGAAAAAGTATAATCACTTCAAATGAGTTGGAAAAATTATCATGATTTGATAAAAATATAGAAAAATGGTTGTCTATGAAAAGTTTTTCATAATTAAAAAGATTATTTATCATAAAAAATAAATGAACATGAAAAATAATAATAATAAAATTATGTTCCCCCTTTATCAAAGAGAACGCTCCTAAAAGAATAATTTAATATTTGAGAACATTGAAAACCAGAGAGTACAACCGAGAATTTATTCGAGACTTTGGAAAATCAGAGAAGACGACAAGTACAAAATTTCGTTAGTTTATCCTCCCAATCATTGGAGAAGTGTCCATCTCCTAATTTATTCTTAAATAATTAATAATGGGAATTTTTATTCATTTGGCCCATATTATTTTGCCAATTGACTTTGTCTTCATCGATCTTTAACTTTTCGCATCATCTAGCATTCACCATCGTGTAAAATAAAATTATGCACGGGAATGAATTTATTGATCAATTGATTCAACTGCAGGTTAGAGAAGAAAAAAATTAGCCAAGCATTTATATTTTGGAAAATAAAAACCTTACATATCGAAATCGTGAAACGAAACATAACAATGGATTCGGATCGGGCTAGCTATTGACCTCTAGGTCTGACCAATTTTTAGGCCGGGCCGGGCTAGCCTTCAATTGTGTCGATTCCATGACCATGGTAATTTTTTATTTTATTTTTATTTTTATTTTATTTATTTTTTATGTTGTGGAAACCTGCAACAACTACTTTTGGTGTGTAATGGATAAATTCTCGCCCTTATGTAGTAGCATGCAAATTATACAAAAAACTTAAACCACACTTGAGAAGATGTGTGTGTTAAACTTAGACCAAAAAAAGCAAGTCAGATTTAAACCCTTGATCATTTAAGGGTGTGTTTGGTGGCATATAGTAGGATAAGAGAGAATTTATCATGGCTCCTAAGATTATAACTGAAAGGATAAACAATACTCCCTCTTATTTTATTTTTTTAATAGTCATTCTAGCCTATTGCACACATATTAATAAATAAAACTTTTTCCTAAATTAATCTTATTTAATGAACATTTTATTTTGTGGAAAGTCTATTGCACACACAAATTACTTTCTCCCATAATTCTATTCAACTTCTTCAAAAAGTAAAAGAATACAAAACAAATGTGGGTAATAAATTACAATAAAAAGTAAAAGGGCACTCTTGGAATAATTTATCAGAATGACAATTAAGTTATAAATAATCAAAAAGCTAGAATGACTATTAAAAAAATATAGGATAGAGCACTTTTAGCTCGGGCACATAAAATTATTGCGGGCCTTCGAAAATGTATCCAAGATACCAAACGGTAGAATTAAGCAAGATAACTTTTGTTATCTTAAGATATCTACCCAACAAAGAAGCCATTAAAACTGCCAACGAACCCCTCTACCATTATCACTCCATGACTGACAACGAAGCGCAACTCAGTTGGTAAGACGTTTTCTATCCAATCCAAGAGGTTGGAGGTTCGAGTCACCTCGGGTGCATGTGTATATAAGCGTGTTGTGTTTGTCTGATTAAAAAACATAAAAAAGAAAAACTCCATGACTATGATTACCAATAGTTGATGTCGACCACCACATAGCTATAAAAATAAAAATAATAATAATAATAATAATAATAATAATAATAATAATAATAATAATAATAATAATAATAATAATAATAATAATAAAAAATAAAAAAATTCCCGAACTTTAATAAAATTTTGGTTTTTTTTTTTCCTTAAATTATAAAATTTGATTTAAAATAAATAAATCATCATATTTTTTGAAAACTCTCCTGATATCAAATTAAATTACGTTGAAATTTGAGAACATGACATTATTTCAATTTCTTGATAAAGGATAGTTTACAAATTGATGAACCCTATTATATTATGTTGACGGCAATAAGAGCAATCAGTCTCAAAGTTGACCTATGATGGAGATCAGATTAGAAATTTGTTTGCATAGGAGATAAACACAACAAATTAAATGATTCATGAACCTATGTTGCATGGGTGCGGGGTGCGGGTGCAGGGGCGATACGATTCGGATACGAGGATAAGGATTTTCAAAAATTTTAGGGTGTGATTCGTCAAGGATACGTCTATATATATATATATATTATTAAATATATGACTGATTTTCTAAAAATAAAATTCATAAATTAAATATTACATTATAAATGTTAATTAAAAATAATATTTTCAATCAATACACATAAATAAAATATTATATTAATTTTGTAGTGAATTTAAATTTTACCCGATACGCGTATCCTATTTATTTTTTATTTTTAGGATTCGCCATGTGGCGTATCCGGTGCGTATCCCACGAGAATCGCACCCTCACGTGTATCCGGTGCGGGTGCGATATTGCAATATGATATTTTTAGAAGAATCCGTGCATCATAGTTCTGAACTGACATCTTTCTAAAGGTCAAAAACTATTCCCAAGTTCCCCATTTGGACGCCATGTCAATTTCTATTTTATTGGAATTCAATCTTGAGGGGAATTTTGAAAATTTTGATAGTTTATAAAATTCGAATTTATAATTTGTAAGGAAAAAAAAATCCGAATTCGATTTTTTTTGTGAATTTACAGCAAAATACCTTAAAAGAATGGTTAATAACCTTCAATGTTTTCGATCACAATATATTAATTATCTTTAACTTTCCTTTATTATATATAATTATAATTATCACAATCACAATTGAGTCTATTATTTGAAAAATGATAATATAATTGGTTAATAAAATATTAATTTTATAAAATGGGATCCAACATTAATTATAAAGTGTAAATCATAATACTTAATATGTAGACGTTACTTAGGATATATTACATGTACAAGTTTTTGATGATTATCATAACAATGAGTCAATGAAAGTCGTATTGCCCACAAATTACTGAGACTCAATTATTATTACTATTATTAATAGGGATGTCTACTTCAGTAATCATAACATATTTGCATTATATATAATTTGATGTGATGACAAAGAGAACATTTCACTCAACCTAAAGCGGCACATGCCTTGTTTCGTTAAATTAAAACACAAGCGTAAAAGTTGGTTTCCTCAATAGTCTTACTTTTTGAAAAAGGATATGCTATAGCTTTAACAGTATCAATCGCGTCATCTTAACAATTTTACTAATATACTACCTTCATTCCATTACATTAGTCACATTTACTTTTTGATTTTTCGGTACGCTTTTCCATTAAAACTTAGTACGGGTTTTAAAATATAATTTTGACGTATTCATTTTTTCACGGGATACTATGAGTGTCGTAGTATCCCGTGAAAAAATGAATACGTCAAAATTATATTTTAAAACTCGTAATAGGTTTCGGTGGAAAAACGTATCGAAAAATCAAAAAGCAAAAGTGACTAATGTAATATGATGGGGTAGTAATTAATTTGATTTGATATATACTTTGATTATGTCATTTTATTTCCAAAAAATGCTACTTTAAAGGTCAAAGGCTGCAAAAATCTCTAGAAAATCACAATTGTTATATGAACCTAGCTAGCAACACTATTAATTATTCCTATTGCGAAAAAAAAAATGAATATATAGTTATACATGAATGCTCCCCTACACATCTATTAGGATTTGTTTGATAGGAAGTTGAGATTTGGTAGAATTAATAAACATGTGATTATTTATATGAATAGAAAGTGAGATAAGTTGTCCATATTAATATTTGGTAGGTAAGATTAAGAAGTAAGATAAGTTAAATACATGTTTGGTATAATGGACAAAACTCAAGATTAAATTGATAATTTACAAAAATAACCTTATACTACACATCTAAGAAATTGGTAGTATTTCTTATTTAGGCAAACACATCTTCTAAGAAACCTACACTTTCCCTATTTTTTGTAATATTTTTTTATATTAGTATTTTTTTTTTTGTATATTGTAATCTATTTTTTTAATATATTATTAAGTATTTTCTCTGCCTCAAGATTGTTGACCCCTTTCTTTTCACTGTTTTCGGCACGCATTTCCACGCTTCTCGATGATGGGTTTTAAAATAAATTTTTGAAGTATCTTTTCTTTTACGGGATACTAAGAATGTCGTAGTATCCCATAAAAGAAAAATATTTCAAAAATTTATTTTAAAACCCATCATCGAGAAGCGTGGAAATGCTTGCCGAAAACAGTAAAAAGAAAGGGGTCAACAATCTTGAGCCAGAGTATTATTTATATATATTGAACGGCAAAGTGAAATATATATATATATATATAGAGAGAGAGAGAGAGAGAGAGAGAGAGAGAGAGTGTTTGTTTCATATAGAAATAAATCCTAATATATATATATATATATATATATATATATATATAAAGGGCAAAATGGGATTTATATCTATTATTAATTATTATTTATATATATTATTAAATGTTATATATATATATAAGGGCAAAATGGAACTTTGCTTCCTAATCTTGATTACTATTGGAAACATCACAAGTTATCCAGCCAAAATGGACGGATCAATTGTCTAGGCGAAATAGTGAAAGAAGCCCGGGCTTTGATATAATGACGGGCTCCCAATTTTTTGATTCATGGGTACCAAACACCCATTTAACCAAGATAATTAAACTTATCTTGAAGCAACCTATCAACCAAACACACCCTTAATGTGCAAACGACTGATGTGATAATGTCACGTTAGTAGGATTTAGTTTTTTTTTTTTTTCTTTTTTTGTATATTTTTTTAAGGTACAATATATTAATAATAATTTTCTCAAATATATGACTGTCACGCCAACTGTAAACAAATTAAGTATGTCCATTCTAGGTATGAGCGTATTCTTCAATTGTGATATTGGAAAGAAACATAATCTACTCTATTTTCACGTAGTTTGTATAAAAGAAAATATTACTCCTCCGTCCTCCATTTAGTGAACCAAAATTATGAGCACAAGTTTTTTTTTGTATTTTGATGATATAGTAATAAATTAATGTGTTAAAGTGAAATAATTGTGGGTCCATCTAATTTTTTTAATAGTATTAAAGTGATAAAGTGTTAAAAAGTAGAGTGATAAGATGTTAAATGATTGTGGGATCTACGACCCAAAATATAAAGGTCCAGTAAATGGAAAACTTCCCAATATAGTAAGAGTGTCAATAAATGGAGGACATATGGAGTATCATGGATTGGTTTGTGTCAATAATAAACTAAATCATCTAATAATATATAGGGCAAGATTGCATTAATTTCGAAAGAATTGTTGACGATTATTTGGATTGATACTAATTTGAATATGGCTCTCATTTTTCCATTTATTATATTGATTTTGAATGTCCAATCTAAACGTAACATGAAAAATAGGTGGTAGCTAGAGAATGTCTGTTCAAAGGCATATGTCCTTAAAAATGTTAGTCAAACCATTTGTAGTAAACTAGTACCTTAGTCACTTCGTGTATAATTTTCTTAATTATTGGATGTCTTCGTATATATATATATATATATATATATATATATATATATATATATATATATATATTAAAAATGATATTGTCAATGTCTACGTGTTCGCAAGATAGAAACAATTAATTTCGTAAAATAATATGAAATTGAGCAACATAGATCAAAATCCGATTGGTTTTTACAACCAATCATTTGCATACGATCTTAGTATCATGATTATATTGTCACTAACATAATTTATATTTTATTTGAACTTGTTACATTTTAAAATATAACTAGCTAGCTAGGTTATTTTTCCATTTAGAAGAATCGCGAAACTGACCAATCAATCGTAGCATAGCATTATTTTGGTACAGATGAATTAAATATTTATCTAAGTTCATATATTAGTACATGCGGAGAAAGCTACGCAACGACGGGTAAAAAAATAAAAATAAAAATAGTACTCGTAAACAAAGTTTTAAAACAAAAAAGAATTTCTTTCGTACAAATGAATTAAAATATTTATCTAATTTCGTGTTAGTGGGGCCGCTTAATACATGTCATTATCTTTGAACAAATGAAAAACAATTTCTACCCTGTGTCACCTTCAGTTCAGTCTGTCGCCATATACATATTGGGTTGGGCCCATGTATCATTAGGCTTGGGCCGTAGCTACATATATTTCCCATATCCATTATCCCAAAAAAAAAAAAAAAAAAAAAAAAAACACCAAATATGCTCCAACTTTGACACTTTTGAATTACTCCCTCCCTCCGTCCAATTGATAACGTCATGCTTTTTCGATTAAGTTGTCTCATAAATAGTGTCATATTTTTATTTTTGAAAAAAGTCAACTCATCAAAAAGTATAGACTCTGTCACTATTTTTGCATTTTACACATTTTTCTTAATTCTCATATACTCCCTCCGTCCCCCTTCAATTGTCCAGTTTGACTTATTGACTTTTTGGCACGCATTTCCACCGAGCCGGGAAACGAGTTATAAAATATAATTTTGAAGTATTGTTTCTTTTACGGGATACTATGAGTGTCATAGTATCCCGTAAAAGAAATAATATTTCAAAATTATATTTTATAACTCGTTTCCCGGCTCGGTGGAAATGCGTGCTAAAAAGTCAATAAGTCAAATTGGACAATTGAAGGGGGACAGAGGAGTACAAAGAAACAAAATATTATCTATGAGACAGAGGGAGCACTTCAAAAATTGTTCGGTACAAAAATAATTGCAGCGTTCTATAAGTAAGGTAAAGAATCCCCTGGGTTATGTTAACACCGTTTCTATTTTTTTTATATATCTCTGTTCCATTTATAATTCTAATTTTCATATTGGGTTTTTCATTCGTCTTGATTCATTTTTCAAAATTGAAAAATTTGTGATTTATCATAGTAGTATTAGATAGACTAACGTATTAATCTAATTTAACTCCTTATTTACTCGCTGCTTTGCACGGATCTCAATATAATTTAAATTATAAAAAAATTTAATTTATAATAACTTGTTCATTTGTTCTTTTGATTTATACAATTTATAATGTCGACACCTGTGAAACAAACTTACGTCTCACAACAGCACATCCCCTGACTCTCTTCTATATTCGATTTCCCGCAAATCTTGGAAAAATAAATTGAGGTATCCATATACAATTGTAAAAACAAAATTGTACATATCGTGGAACAAGACAATGATAATTTTTATTAATTGATTTTCAACTATGTACAAATTATACAATCGCAATTGAGAATCTCTATTTCGAGATCTCAACAATAAATGAATACATTATTTCTCATTGGGATGTAAAGGGGTTAATTTGTCCCCATTTCCTATCTTGTATTCCTAGAGGAAACAAAACAACAAAAATAAAATAAATTGTGGTGTGAAATATATTTGTAATTTTGTATTTACCTAGACCAAGATCGATATTAATGTAATCTGTGCCTACCTGTACAAAATTGGCATTAATTACCTGGTGAATCATACTTCTATACTCTGTTTGGAATCTTCCTTAACCGGTTGAACCGCTCCCGATTCCATGATCTGAGGCGTAGTAACTTCCGGTTTGATCGAACCGCCGAAAGAAGGGTGTGTTTGTTCATGGTAGGTTCCCTCACTCCACACGAGGACTAATGCAACCATGGCTAGGGAGAGAAAGAGCAGCGACGCCCACAGGATCCGCACGTCTCGCTTGAGCGGAGCGCAGTGTTTCTCCAGTATCTCGGAGAAGGCATGCTCCACCGTCTCGCACTCGACTAGGCTATCCATGTCCGGGTAGACGTCGAGAAGCTTCTGGATCGAGGTGGTGTAGGCCTCGATCGTGTCGTACAGGGTGGCGGGTACGAGGATTCCCCCGTTGCATGTCTGTCCCCCCGAGTCGGGACAGACCAGAAGGCGCAACACCTATACGAAATAAAAAGATGGTATGTTAAGTAAGCTGAAAAAGACTCCCATTCCAATTATGTGACATGTGATAGGAGATCCAGTTGTCACATGTCACATAAATATGTGGCAGCTGGACCCACAAAGTTGTAAATCCAGCTGCCACATAATAAGTGTACATTGATGATAAAATTTCTCGATTTTATCTAGTTGATTGTGTCGACTTACTCGAGGGACGTCACCGATGCTGATCGAGGAAGACGGGCACGTCGACGGCTGGCATTCGTGGAGGGGCGGCGGAGAGAAAGGGTTGCATATTTGGAAGACGTTCCCATATGATGTGGATATGTTGCGGTTCACCTGCATTTTTTTTATAAAATGTTTTCAAGAATGTTAGATTTTTTATCTATAAATTTCACATTATTGTCAAAAGTGAACTAATAAAAAAAAAAAGTGAAGATTCTTGCCTCATTTACTAAGTCATAAATTCCAGTACTAACTTCATCAAGGACTGATTTTGCAGAGAGGAGTTCATCACAAGGTAGAATTTTACTCAAGCTGTTGTTGTACGGATCCTTCTCGAAGCTTCCAAATGCTGTGCATGTATCCTCAGAAAAACTGCATAATTAATAAAGCAAGTTAATTATTTAATTCACTGCTAATTTTGAGAAGCAGAGTAAGTGGAAAAACAAAAACAAAAAACAAAACTTGCTTTTGTAGAAAAAAATAAATTCCAAAGAAGAACAAGCAGAGGACAGTGAAAATCCAGCATATTGCAATTAATCTGCAACAGAGAGTAGATTCATAAGAAACTCAAAAATTTAAATCACAATTTTGGAAAAATCTTGCACAAGAAATAGGTTAATTAAACACACTTACACTTGAACAGTCTTTTCAAATTTCAAAATTCCCAAGGCTGCAAAAAAAAAAAACACAATTAGTCTGAGTAAATAAGAACAAAAATGGCAAATTTAGTAAATCAAGACTTACTTGAAAGAGCAATGACAGCAACCAAAGTGAAGGAAATTATGACAGTTGTTACAATATACCTGCAAAAACATCATAACTAACTTCAATCCTCTGCAGTTAAACTCACAAGAACTGCACAGAGAGAAATGGAGAGAAAGAGAGAACATACACAATCTTGAGGCCCTTATCAATGAGGCGCCTGTTCTTGGAAGCTTGTGCAGCTATGTCTGCAGCCTGAGAGTCGAGGCTCTCGGATGTCGAAATCAGGAAGCTCGTCGCCTCCGGATCTCCATCGACATCTTCCAAGTTGATGCTTATCTCTTTCAAGGCTCCTGTTGCTCTGTATATCGTCTCTGAAGCATCCTCTGCTGTGTCGATTATAATGTCGATCACTGTCTTCGCCCTCGAATGGAACTTCGCGTTCCCTCCAAGAACTAGGCCTACTCCCACTCTGCATTTCATCAATACGCATGAAAATAATCAAAATATGGAAGGGTTTTTTTTTTTATTATTTATTTATTTTAGATATCCACGAAAATTTGACCTAGTCTATTTTTCAGCTCGTTTCGGGCTTTATAATGATGAACTTTGAAATGAATTTTTGGACTAGTAATGCTCCTAAAATTCATTACAAAACTTATCATAACAAATCTCTGAAACGAGCTAAAAAACAGACTATGTCCAATTTTCGTAAACGGAGGGAATTTGAGATTTTTTAGAGAGTTCGTTTACTTACATAGTAAGAAGGGTTAGAAAAATAGCCAAAAGGAGAGGCTGGAAATAGCAATTCCTATTACAAGGTTCTCTTTTCTTGAGATTATTTCTTTTCTTGAAACAACAATTTCTTACAAGAAGAAATATTCCATATCCCACTCCACATAGAAGCCAGAAAACTGCCATGCTGTATCCATATATTCCTGTAAATACAGTCGACTGCGCGCGAAAATAAATAAATAAATAATAATTCACGTATTAAAATTGGATTTTTTTTTAATTTTGATATAGGTACTTACACTCCAATAATTCACGTTAGTTATATCAAATCCTCCTCTGTATTTCTTGAGACCATCTAAAGGGTCTACTCTCACAGTATCATGATCCAAGTCCGATAACGTACTCGCCTCCGGTTCCACTTCGTAATAATCGGATTCTGCTAATGAAATGAAAGAATATTAATAATAATATGATCGTAAATTCATCATATGATCAAAAATTCAATTAACTATTGAAATATGTATAAATCAGAAGAAATATAATGTTGAATTACCTGGTTTTGAATTGGTTGAGAGTATTGGTAAGCTTAAGGCCATGATAATTGTAATGATAAGTATGACTTTTGCCATAGATCCCATTTTTCTTCACCTGCCATGAAAATTAATGATAATAATTAAAGTAGTGTTCATGGTTTAGGCAGGAGTTGAAGGAGATGATTTTTGGTACACAAATTCAAAATAATGAGGTACCTAATCTACTATACTGTCTCCACCAACATGAGATTAATTCATATATGGCCTCTTAATTTATATATAAAATTTATTATTAAGCACAATCTATTATAACTAGGGAAGGAGTAATTTAATTAAGAATGATGACATTCTCTAATATTCTAGGGTCTAGCCATTAATAGGCCATAATAAAGGAAGTTTGAAAAAAAAAAAGAAAAAAAGAAAAAAGAGTAGAGAAATTTATGTGGTTTTAATTTTATTAACGTGTGAATAACTATGGGAAAAGAATGCAAATTAGGCCAAATTAAAAAAGCTATAGTCCCTATCAGGAAAAGGATAGTGGGTGTTTGAGAAAAAAGAAACAGAGAGAGAGAGAGAGAGAGAGAGAGAGAGAGAGAGAGAGAGAGGCTTATTGCTTTATAGAATAAGGTGGGGAAGTAAAGTATATTTTGGTCATGCATCCACCAACACAAATCACAAAAACAAGAAGAAGAAGATTCAAGGAAAACGAACTCATTAAAGCATACAAAAAGCTAAAAATCTCATACTTTAACTTCTATTTCTGGTTCAAGTCGATCGTCGTAAATTTTACGATAAACGATTTTGAGAGCAAAAGAGATGCAAGAAAGAAACCTCAAGAAACTTGCA
The DNA here is from genome assembly GCA_001642375.2 of Mentha longifolia. Lineage (NCBI taxonomy): Eukaryota > Viridiplantae > Streptophyta > Magnoliopsida > Lamiales > Lamiaceae > Mentha > Mentha longifolia. Next base: position 7,106,407 of record CM038110.1, on the reverse strand, counting down.
TTGAAGGGAGAGAGAAGAAAAACTTACTGTGAAAAACTCCTTTTCCTTCTCTGCAGATTTTATGCAGCAAAAATTCTTTCTTCTTGCAACTTTGGATTAGATTTCCTTAATGAAACGAACCCATTTCGCGGCTGCGAGTATAATATATATGGTTTCTTGTAATAATCCAGTTCAAATTAGGAATCCTATTTGAGAAATAAAACGGATTAAAGGAGTTTTGGGGTTTTAAAAGGAGATATAAATTAATGAATATTTCCTAATAAATTTTGGTTCTCTTAGTCTTGCACTATATATATAGAGGTCGTGTTGGGATTATTATTGCCATCTAGAAAGTTTAGAATTTTCAAATATTTTTTTTCCTAATTCATTCTTAGAAACTGCATGAAGTCAAACGCTTCAACAAAAGATCATACCCTTAAAATTGGACTTCTTTTTTTTCGTTAGTTTCATTTTATTTTCGGTTAATTAGTTGGGTAGATTTTTCTTAGATAAAAAAAAAATTGATTTATATTGGGTAGAATTTATCTGGCTGCGGAGGAATGGTAAAAGAATAATTGTATCGTGCTAGGAAAAAATATCAGTCAACTTTAACCATTGAATCAACATGAAGGAGGTCGGAAATTTCAGGGTTGATTTATTTTACATGTACTTTATGGGTGTCATACTATTATCATTATTTGATATAACTATATGCATTAAATAAAATAGGAGATAACTTATATTTCATAGTAAATAATTCAATACCTTGTATAACAACCTTATTAGAACCAAAATTTATACTTCATCATTTGTTCATTGCAATCGCACCTGATATCTTGTAGCACAACTTGGCTTGAAATCAAGACAATTGGGATTGTTTTTGTCAACCCTACTAATGGTGACTAAGTTGGTAAAATTTGCTCGGCCCGGTTTGAATGATTAGTTTAGGCTCCAAGATTTGAGGCCCGATTGAATTTCCGGTCGAGTCATCCCGTCCAGAATAATCACAAGCTCAGGATCGACAAAGGTACTCTATTTTACATTGTAACTGTATTTTTAGATCGAATATAGGGCCGGAATATTTTCAGTCTCATGAGATTTCGGCATGAAACAACTCTTTTTATGCCTAAATTCCATGAATTCAAGGCGACACGGTCTTATACATTAAAGTAATACAATTTAATTAAAAATGACTTTTCCATTATTTGTGGATACCAACCATATAAATTGTATTGCTTAGCTATTCAATTCTCATTTCCATTGTTATGCCAATTCCATTCCATACAAATTGAATTGCTTAGCTTATTCATTTCTCATTTTCACTATCTATGCCAACTAGTGCGTCACCCGTGCAATGCACGGGAGATTAGTTCTTAATTGATGTTTGATGAAATATAGTAATAAACATGAAATTACACATTGATAAAAATCAATTAAAATAAAACCCCCTCTAAAATAGATGGATGGAATTCAAACGTTTTTGTTTAAGATATACTAAAAAGAAAATTGGTCCTAAGTACTCTCAACTCCACAACTCCCTTTCTCTCACGCAATAATCATTCTCCCTAAATAAACTCCATTTTTTATTATATAAAATATTCATTTCAAAAAATTACATAAAAAAATATCAAAAAATCTTGTAATAAATATAAAACTTATCCTATCTTTCTTCTACCGCTTACATCATCGTTCTCATCTAGTTCCCATCATCATTGAAAAAAAAATACATCAAAAACTTAAACAATAAGTCATGATTACATTAAAATTTTCGATGAATAGCTTTAAATTTCACTTAGTACTACTATTATTTTATAAAAGTTCAATTAATAATTAGTCTCTATTTGTGACATTGTATCCAAAATTTCTATTGTCACAGCAAAATTTTACATAACTATCAATATGAAAAATAATTGGAAAAGAATAAATAAAATAACATATGCATATAGCAAAATAAAGAAATTAATAAAATATTTTAATGCAAAAATAGATATAATTGAAACAATGAAACACTATTTATAATTTAAAATACATTTATTACCAAATTCATTAGACAATTTTTGAATAAATCATCTTGATAAACCATTGGACAATTGATGTCTACTTTTGGAGGGAAAATGGCATTTTTGCAATTTTTCCCAACAATTCTATTTTTATATATTGTATAGATTTCATTCTTGCTAAATTTTATTCTTGCAAATAAGCCATGCCATCACTTTACTTTTTCTTTTTTATAGGACATACTTGCATTATTTCAGTTATAATACAAACTTTTATTTACTCCCTCCATTTACAATAAAATAGAGCATATAAGTCTGACACGGATTTTAAAAAATGTTGAGTGAATGTCATTTGAGTGGAGAAAATGATCCACCTCTTTTGTAATATTGTGGATAATATATATTGTAAATAAAGCGATGTGCTGAGATTTAAAATTAAGAGTAATGAGTATGGTACGTGAGCCATGGGTGGTGTTATGCTAAATAAATAATTTGATGAGCATAAAATTAAAAGTAAAAATAGTGATATGGTAAATGCCCAAAAATGAAATTGCTCTATTTTGTAGACGGAAAATGAAATGTCCTGTCATCTATTTTTTTTGTTTTGTTTTTGTTTTTTAGATGGAGTGAATATATTATTTATAGTTGCCGCTTAAAAGGCGTCCTCTTCTTTATTTTTCTTGAATTTGATGGGCAACTGAGATTTATAGCCTTAGATCTCTTGCTCTTACAGAGGGAATAGCACTATTCAATTATGACAAAAGCTTGAGTGAGGTCGGCCATATAGTGTGGCCGGGTCAAAGTATCAATCTTTATACAAAAAAATGTTAATCCATATGAATAAAAGTGTCATCTTTAACATAATTATTTTACGAATAAAATGCCAATTTTTAAAAGTGTCTATCTTTATACAGAAAAGTGTTAATCTACACGAATAAAAGTGTCAGTGTTTTAGCCGTCCGCAAGGTGCCTCTGGCTAACCCAAGTGTGTCCCTTCAATTATTATAAGACATACTCCCTCTGTTTTTTTAAGTGTCTCGGTCAATAAATTACACATACCAAGGAAATGTATAAATTTACATTTTAATCTCATTTATTATTCTATTTTTCTGTACACCATCTTATATATAACATTAATTATAGGGGTAAAGTTGGAAAAATTTAGCTATTATATCATCAAATTCCGAAATGAGATACTTAAAAACAAACAACAAATATAATAAGTGTGACATTTAAATAAAAACGGAGGGAGGGAGTACAAAGTGTGTAGAAACGACGAATCACACTGAATAAATATCAAATTTCGCTTTTTCAAAAAAAATAGAAAATGAAACTTATTATAAATATAGAATCTCCTTGGTGAGGCGGTGATACCTCATTCCTACGATTGGTATGTTATGAGAGCTGTCTGGGCTTTATGGTCCGTAGGGCTTAGCCCTAGCCCGGCCCGAAGTCAACGGTTTTAGCCCGGAACCGTTGGTCAACGGGCCCGAACCGGAACCGGGACCGAAGACGAGGGGCCCGGCTCGGGTCGAGGCATGTTGAACCGAAAGCCCGTCGGGCTTAGGCTTGAACCGTCGGGCCCCTACTAGCCGTTAGGACCGACGGGCCGGCCCTTGGCCCGCCGGGCTGAACGGGCAAAACAGAGTGCTGCAGCTGTAGCCAACCTTTGGAGACGATGCCAACGGCTCCTAGCCGTTGGGCACCATGCCACCATCCCTTCCCCACCCCCAATCCTCCAACATCATTCCTAACCTCCTTCTACACTCTCAAGTATATATATTACACTTATTCAAACTCCAACTCACCAAAAATCTATCATTTTCTCTCAATTTCTACTCTCATTCTAAGTCAATTTGCAAGAGCATTTCACTTTATTTCTCAAGCTTTCACTCTCACATTTTGCACACACTCACTCTCACTTTCATAACTACACACACACATACACAATGTCTTCCAAAGGAAACAAGGGTAAGGGCAAGATGGTCGGTGAAAGCCAAAGCGAAGGAGGCCGATCATCTAAAACTCAAAAGGAAATAAGGGCGGAAGTGGCGGAGGAAATCTCAAGGCAAGTCGCCGAACGACTTCAAGCCGAAAAAGACGCGAGGTTTGAGGAGATGGTCAATACGATGGAAAGTCAAGGATTCAAATTTCATGGCTCGAACGTTGATGAAGAGCACGACGACGACGAACTCGATCAACCTCCTCCTCCTCCATCAAAACCCACTAAAGTACCGAAGTCCGACGTCTTCAAGAAACACTTTCGAAAAGTAGATGCTCCGGAGATCGAAGGCTAACCTCCTCTAGCCGATGGTCGAAAGAGATACCTTGCGTATTGCAACTATTGCCCAACCTTTTACAAATGGATCGAAAGGGGAGGCTATGGCACCATGACTAGGCACATGGAGAGCACTCATCCGAGTGAGTTGGGAATGGCTACTTCTCAAACTCAAATTCGAGGTACCACTTCATCTTCGAAGACGGGTACGCCCTCTTTATTTAAATTTGATAAAGGTCGATACGAAGATGCATGTGCTAAATATTGTGCTATGGAGAAACAACCTTTTAATTATGCCGATAGAATAACGTATGAATCATCCTATAAAGAAGGATTAGGTCCCCATGCTAGTAAAGTTGCTAGAACTCAAATGCTAAAGAGGATTAGGCGACAATGCTTGGAAAAAAAACAAGATTTGATGAAATATTTGATTCGTTTGGGTCATAAAGTTTCTATTTGTGCCGATGTTTGGCCCGATGCATATAATAGATATAGTTATATGGGAATTACTTGTCATTGGATTGATGCAAAATGGATTTTGCAAAAATGTTTGATTGCATTTAGGGAGTTTGAAGAGCCTCACACGGCTCAAAATATTGTTTTGATTATTATCACCGTTTTAAATGAATATGGTTTGATTAATAAGATTTTTTCGGTTGGTTTTGATAATGCAACGGCGAACACCGCTAGTATTCCTCAACTCATTGAAGCATGTGCACCATCTTTTGATGGAAAATACTTTCATTCTAGATGCATTTGTCATATTTTGAATTTATGTGTCCAAGATGCGCTTGATATTTTTTAAGAGTCCGTTGGTCCTATTAGAAATGCCGTTAAATATTTGCATAAATCAAAAATTTTGGGGAAAAAATGGCAAAAATATTGTCGTACAAAGAGTATTGTTTATATGTGTTTCAAACAAGATATATCTCATCGTTGGAATTCTACTTATGAGATGTTTAATAGTACGATGGAGTATAGGGGTCATTTATGTGATTTTTTTAGAAAAGAGTTTTCAGCATTTCAATTAGTTCTTAATGAGAGTCATTGGGATGCATGTATGGATTTATATGGATTATTAAAGGTTTTTCATATGGCTACTAAACAATTATCGAGTGTTTATTATTGTACTTTCGTTAAAGTGTTGGAGCATTGCATGTATATTGCCATGTCTTTTAAGGCTTGTTTTAGTAGGCCAAACTTGCAAGGTGTGATTTATTTTATGGTTCAAAAGTGGCTCAAGTATTTTAGGAAGATTCCAAAAGTTTTCTTGCTTGCTAACTGTTTGGATCCGAAATGGAGATATGATGGTGTTTGTCAAATGCTTGGGCTTTATTATGATGCTTTTTATCAAATAGACCTTAGTGGTGTTGTAATTGATGGTGAACAAATATTTTTTGATCTTCCTCCTAATATGCAAGAAATCAAGGATGATCTACATAGGACTTTGAGAGATCTTTTTGAAGAATATAGAAAGAAGTATGGTAGTAATGAAGATAACAACACCAATATTTCTTCTTCTTCTATGATGTCTTCATTTGATTTTCCCTTTGCTATGAACTCATTAGATCCTTTAGTTCAACAAATGCAAGGAATGTACCAAAATAGAACATATGAACATCCTAGAGGCCAAGGTAATAGTGAATTGGATATGTTTTTGCAAACTCGTTTTGTCTTTGGTGTTGAAGATAGTGGTCCGTCGATTGATGTGTGAAGTGGTGGTCAAAGAGAGTGGAGTACCCAATACTCTCCATCATGGCGAAGGAGTTATTTACCATCCCGACATCCACCGTATCCGTTGAACAAGCCTTTAGCACCGGAGGTCTTATGCTAGATCAAAGAAGATCAACAATGAAGCCGGCGAACATTGAAGCTACCATGTTGCTTGATGATTGGTGTAGGGCCGACCTTAGAGCTCAAGAACCGGAATGGGATGATCGGAATGAGAGCGACGATGAAGCCTTCACCGAGACGGATCGATCGGCATCGGGTGCGGAGTAGGAAGCATTGTAATGTAAAAAGAACTACGTGGACTTTGATTCCTCTATAACTATGAGGATACGTAGGCAACTCGATTTTAGAAATTAAATTGAGTTCAAGTCCCTTATTATTATTATTAGTATTTTTCATTTCAAATGTAAAAGTTCTTATTCAATTGTCAAAATGCTTAAATTGAGCTTAATTTATTGTTGTAATTTTTCTCATTATTAATGCAAAATTGATAAATTGTTATTCATTTTCAACAATTTAATGAGTTATTTAAATCTTTTTAAATAAAATAAAACAATATAAAAACTTAACAAATTATCATTTCCTATTCATAAAAATAATAAATATGAAAGAATAAAATTTAAAAACTAAAGAAAGTTGAAAAAAAAAAATAGCCAAAAAGCCGAGAGCAAATTACTCTCCCCTGTTTTTTCCCCTGTTTTGGGCGAAAGGGGGGCAAATAACAGCATGCAGCGGCACGCGGGCCTGCCCTTGGCCCGTCGGTTCGGGCCCAGCCCGGGACCAGCGGGCTTAGGACCCGGCCCTAAACCGCACCTCTTGAACTCGTGCCGGGCTAGGGCTTCAACTCCATGAACCGCGGCCCGCCGGGCCGAGGCCCGAAACCGACGGGCTAGGCCCTAGGGCAGGACTTATGATAGTCTTCTGCCCCAAAATTCACGTACATTTGAATTATTGTGGGGCATAACACATTAAAAAAAAAAATTGTTGATTTTATGCCATAAATGCTCTAAAACCCATTAAACTTACATTAATGATAGTGTCCACTTTTGCCGTGTAGGAATCTGTTTTCTCACACATTTCCATCAATAAAATGTATCCGATAAAGTATGAATTTTCCTTGAATAGAGTTTCTATTATTATTATTATTATTATTATTATTATTATTATTATTATTATAAATAAATGAGCTTCTATTACGTACTAACTACACTTTAATTTATGATATATCCAATTTTCTTTAGTAAGGCCACGTCCATTAAATTAAGCGGATAAATCCCTAAGAATCGCCTAACCATATATGGAGTGGATGATATTAAAATTCCTTGTATAGTTTATGTGGCAAGGATTTTGGATTGAAAAATTAATACGATATCCTGTTTTACATAACATGGAAATTAATTGTAGGAAAAAAAAAAAATCAATCATATCAGTGACAAATGTGTAGTTAATATCAGCAAATTCACATGTCTTTAATATACATTTAATTTAGCTGCCCTCCAACTTCCTAAACAAATGTGTGGTTCAGGGTCATTCAAAGCATCAAATGGTTAAAACTTAAAAGAGAGTGAGAAGGGGAAGATAGTGTGAGAGAGAGTCTATGGTTTCTATTACATACAATATATAAAAGTTAAATAGTTGTCGAAAATTATTAACATGTCATTTCCCCTCCAAAAGACACAACCAATTGTCCAATAGATTATATTTTCAATTGTCCAATAGTTCTCCAATAAATTCTACCAAGTTTTATATTGACTATCTTGAAATTCAAAACCACAAGCTTGGAGCTCAAACTTTGATTTTGTACCATATTGGATTAGATGTGCTTCAACAAAATTAATTTTGTTGACCATCTATAATAGTGAAGCATTGATAAATTTATATTTTCTAGGTTGATACAATAAAATATTTGAATATGATAATAAAACTAGAGGCTATTAAATTGTGATTTTGCCTCTATAAATTATAAGTATTACTGTTAAATTGAGCTAGCTAAATTAATGACAGAAACTAGAGATTATTTAATATGCCACTTTACCATTGTGATATGTAAATTTGAACATATATCAAGGTTCAATAAAAAAAAATTAATATAATCAATTATAAAATTAGAAGGTAAAATAATTTTATAGATGAAATACTTGATTTCTTGAAAGTTAATTGTTGAATTATTTGATGTGAATGATTATATAGATTTTATATGTCAATTTTGTTACTTGCTTTACAAGTTTTTATCGGTCATTAATTTATTTCATTTTAAGCTCGCATTAATTCTAATATACTATCATCTACTTTATATAATGAAATTATTATGAGTAGTTAAGAATTTGTATGATTTTTTTTGCCGCGTGATTCATCTAATAAATAATTTTATGGTTGTAATTGCTATTTTTCATAACCTATTATTTTTAAATTTCCTTTACATGCAATAAATTATTAAAATATATTAAAATATCTCTATATTTATTGTATTTTTTATTTTATTTTTTTCTTCGTTACTAATTGTAATATAAGTCCCGTGCATAGCACGGGGTGCAATACTAGTTTTTTTAAAAGCAAAAAATAAATATGAAATGTGAATTAAACACGGAAAATTGACATTTTTTTAAGTGAAAAAATGAGCATTTTTTTGTAAATGAGGGTATTTTTATCCAAAATTCTGAAACAACTGGCTAGAATTTAACACTTTAAAGTTAATGGTTACTTTGTTTTTTAAGTTCTGGCCATTTTCAATTTTTACCTTGATTTAATAATTTTTACATGAAACTCTTATTTTATTTATTTTTTTATCAGACAATCATAATACACTCGCACTCGCACACACACGCATCCGGGATAACTCGAACCCCCGACTTCTTGAATTAGAAATGAAGCGTCTTACCAACTGAGCTGCGCTTCGTTGTCATGAAACTCTTTTTTTATGTGACCCATATTTATCTGATTACTTTTTAGTAGAAATTTTACTGTTTTACTTAGTCATCAACTGCACTACCCTATCAATTTGAACCCTATATAGCCTAGACACAAAGCAATGGGGATAAAAGATATACATGAGGTATGTATGGCTCTCCACCAACATTATAACATGACACATGAGTGGCAAATTATTTTACGTACCAATAATGAAATCACCCATCACTGCTATCCTATATATATTGGTACTAACAAAAAAAATTACATTTACCAAATTGTTCCACATCACAATCATATATATAATTGTGCTTGAAATAACTACTCTAATTAAAAATAGTACGTATAAAAATTTGATGTAGCAACTTTTGGACTCCTTTGAGATGAATTAATAATCATGACTAAATTATTTCATACCAACTCCTAGTCTCAAACTAAGAAATAAAGTAGGCATTTTTATTTTATTTTATTTTATTTTATTTTATTTTATTTTGATGAGATATATTGCACCGTCTTCTTCTCATAGATAATGTCTTGTTATTTTGGGTACATAAATTGAGAATGCATAAAAATAAAAAAAAAAACAATAGTAGAGTCCATGCTTTTTGAAAAATCAACTTTTTTTTTAATAATAAAAATAAGGCACTATCTACTAGACAGTTTAATCGGGAAAACATGATGCTATCTATGAAACGATTCAGAGTATACAAGTGCTGCGAATTAATCTGTTTCCTACTTCCAACCAATTTTGTCAAAGTCATAGAAGGAGGAAATCAGATTCTGGTCAATATTAGAGCCTCCAAATATAATCTGATTATAATAATGAAGTTCAAATTATTTTATCAATATTATTGGTCCATAAAACGTGTGAAAAAGCGCTTTTCCGAAAGAAGGCTTACGGAACTGATTACGTCAAAACAAAACAAATGACGTTTTTAGTTATGCGAAAACGCGAGATCTGTTTCACGTAGTTGATGCTTTTCTTATTTTTTTATTTTTATTTTTGTGGGTCTTATTTGTCGACTAAAACTTCGACACGACGACGGCCAATAAGAAATTTGCATCATCAAAAATTTCAAAAATTATTATTATTTCACCAAAGGCTCTCTTTCTCTCAAAAAAATTAAATGAGGAAAATTAAGGGTAAAAGAAAGTCGTTACGTAAAAAAGACGTACGAATTGGAAATAAAGATGAAAGATAGCCAAATATCGTGTGTAGTCAATTTCAAAATCATTTTCAGTTTTTTGATTTTCTTTTTCCTGGATTTAAATTTATCTCCTCCAATTTAAATTTAGATATTTTGTTTTTCCAAACTTATTATTTTAGCTTGACGTAAAGAAGTTTACGAATTCCTTTCAAGACGATAAAGAAGGAAGTACATATAGCTAGGATTTCTAGTATAAAAAGCTTTTCTTTTAATGTAACAATCTTTTCTGACGCTTTTAAACATATTGTATCGTTGGATCTTAATCGAAATCTTGAGTAAATAAAGTTCTTTTGGTTACCTAAGTATAAAGTTACAGAGCTAATAAAAAAAAAGTTCAAAAAGAAAAAAAGTATAAAGTTACAGAGCTAATTTAGTTCTTGGAAATCTCTTTTTTGTACTGTAGAAAAAAAGGAAAAAAATCTGTAGTGAAATTAGGTTGTTGGCGGAAATTTTTGTACTACTTCGCATGAATTTATGTTTTATAGAAAAAGTAGCTAATTAGGAGCCGTAATAAATGACACCAAGCAGTCGTGGACTAAGTCGTTCTATATTCGGAAATAAATTCATAGATGTCAAATTGATTGATGATTAATTTGATGATTCAAATTTCTATATCGAATTACGATTTATAGAAAAATCAAATTACATAATAACTTATGCAGCGTGACTAGCTCATTACAACTACTAAGGATATATTTTGTACAGAAATGTCTGGGCACGGCTGACGTGTTAATGCCACATCAATGAGTTTTCCTTATGAGGTTCACTTTTTTTGAGGTTCACTTTTTTTAAGTAGGATTTAATTTTTTATGGCATAATTTATTTTTATAATGTATATTAATTATAATTTTCCTTAAATATAATGCCGCAACCTCAACCCTGAGAGCATTACTCATATTTTGTAAGCAAAATTGTTAATATACTTGATATTTCTTTCGTCCACGAAAAATATATTTCATTTTTTTCACACATTTCAATGCTTTGTGATGATATGTTTTAAATTTTTATAGTGTATTACGATAGTGTATGTGTAGTACACTATAAAAAAATACTGCAAAACTCCACTGTAAAACACATCATCATGAAATATTAAAACACGTGACATTGTGAGCTCGTCACTTAATTCACCATCTACCACTGCAAATTCTAACATTCATCCACATCAATGCTAGAATGTACGCTCTAGAAAATGTATAGAGTATACACCTGGTTCAAATTTAACATTTTTATTATCGGAATAAAGCAAAGAGCAATGGTGGCGACAATGGGATCGACATGCCGGTGAAGTTTTTCGAGCGAAAGCAGCATGAATGAAGGTGCGGGGGTGATCGATGGGTCCAAGGGGGTAATTGGAAGGGTTTTTATATTTTTATATTTTTTTTATTTTTTATTTTATTTTATTTTATTTTTAAATCAAAACACCCACGAGGGTAGGGAATGAGACAGACCCTCGATCTGTAAATAAAACGAACATGATCATACAATTTCGACGTGAAAGGGTTTTGGAGGTGGGGGAATGAAATTCTTTTAATAGTTTTATAAGTGTGTTTTTTGTCTGCAATTTTAGAAAATATTCTCTAGCAATATCATTTTAGGAAGCGGACTATTAACCTTTTACTAAGACATATAAAGTGAGCTATTTTATTTTTTCTCTTTTTAAATAAAACTAAGTGCATGTGGCGTGAAGAGTGAGACATAGTAAAAGAAAAGATAGTTAGAAACATTTTTTTTGTATGCGTGTGTTGATCTAGTGGTAAGGAGTTAATGTCCAAAATCTCGGATTCAAGTCTTTCATGATCAAGTCATTCGTGACGCAACTTTTAAATTTCAATTAATCATGTTCAAAGAAAAAAGAAATGTTTTCTTTTATAGAAGTGACCAATATTGGATTTTTCCATATGCAAATATGCCTAAACATAAATATTTATCAATTAATCATTTCTGAACAAAATTCAAAATAATAATTACAAGTTTTAATTAATCAGTATTACTTTTTCTCCACACGTCCTATTTGCATTCCTACATAATTCTGATATTCTCATCAATTATCTAATCAGGCCGTCTTATATGAAGAATAATAATACTAGAATCATTTACAAATTAAGGGATAAAAAAGAGTAATGAAGAAAGAAAAAGAATAAAAACCCCAGCTAACTGATTGAAAAGAACTACACTGCCAAAATAAAAACCTGAAATATCAAACACTATTTATTTATTTATTTTTTTAATTTATTTTTTTCCTTTTGCATGATTGAAATAGCCAAACTAAATCTGAAATTCGAAAAACTGTCATCATGATTCTTGAAATAACTCTACATTGTTATATTAAAGTAGTACACTAGTAGTTGCTAATCAATGGTTGAAGCAACAAACTTAAGTACCATCCTTACAGCATAAGGTGCAACTGGATGTGGATGGCTAATAAGCAATAAGCTTTGGACACTACCAAATAATGCCATCATATTCCTTCAACTCCTCAATTCTGTATGAAAGATATCAAAACCTAGCTATTAATGAAGAGTTCAACTTTTAAACAGTTGCAGTGAATAATTCTATTACTAATAAGTAATGCATCTCCATTGGTAGTATCAGTAGATCTGAGAACAACTGATAAAACCATATGGAAAAAGGGGATTAATTACTTTTTTATATTTATTTTATTTATATATTTTGGTGAAAAAGGGGATAAATTGAGAGAGATTTGAACCTTTCTATCTTTAGTTCTCCTCTCATCAATGCCTTCTTTCCTTCTCTTGCTACTTTCTTTCTTCTGTGAGACAAATGTTTATTGAGAAATAAGTATATAACTCAAAAATCAATTAGCAGAAATATCAACAAATAAAAGTTAAATGAAATATAGGATAGTAGAAAAATACAGTATATACTAAAAAGATCTATTTACATATGAATTAACACATTATTCTAGTTGAGGAAAAATACTAATCAAAAAGATGAAATATACCAAAATATATAGTGAGAAAATTAAAGGGCTTACTCTCATCCATCTGCAGCGCAATGCCACCTCTCTAACTGTCTTAGAACCATTAAGCAATGCAGCAATCTTTGCGTATCGCGTAATATTATTCAACTCAGAGCCATAACTGCAGGAATCGAAAGCCACAAAGCATGAGAGCTCGAGTTAATTTGTGAACAACACAGTCCTTTACATAGTATCAAGATTCAAGAAACATCAAAGAAAAGCATAACATCAAGGATCGACATGACTGCTTCAAAGAATCGAATTGAAAAACAGAATGAAGAATCAAGAGAAACTCAAATTCAACTACACCAAAGTCATCAAAGAACTCACCAAGAAATTAATGAACGATGAACGAAATGAAAATGCACTTACTTCACCAAGCCTTTCTGCAACAAGGCATCGTCCTCATTAGTCCAGTGAAGAGAGATGGTGTCATTGTTTGAAGCAATGGAGCTTTGGCCCTTTGAATTTATGGCGCTAAAGCTAGCCATAACACCATACGTCCACTGAAGGAGCTATGGATTTCTATGGAAAAAAAAAAAAAAAATCTTCTTTTTTTTTTTTGGTTCACGAATAACAGAAAAGAGGAATGTAAAGCCAGGAAAAGAATTGAAGATTGGAATGAGAATCAAAATAAGAGAATAAATATTTTGTTACGATTTGAATGGAAAGTAGGAAGTGAAACAGAGGGCAGCTGCAAAGAAAAATCCCAATTGGACCCTACTTATTGCAGTGCTTATTCACAGTTTTTGTTTGGTTGTTCGAGACTTTAATTTTGTTCATTTAAAAGATTTAAAATAATAATAATAATAAAATAAAATAAAGTAAAGTAAAAAAGGAGAAGAAGACAAACAAAATATGAATATAAAATATAATTAACCAAGTGAGGATAATTGGACTGTATAATTCATTTTACCTCTTAATTTCTATGCAATAGACATTAATATTGAATAGATATAAAAAATCAACTTAACCCCATTTAGAAGATATGGGCTAGCAATAATTTTTAACTTAATTGGGCAGAGGCCGCGCGAACGCAGGCCCCCACTGACACAAATTATGACGTAAGCTCGACCACTTGGGCCGACTTTAAGCGGGCGCCCCTCCTAAGTGCAATGGAGGTCACCAACCTAGGCCATGAGCCTTATGGATCACTCATAGACCCCGTCCAGGTAAGTATGTTTCTCAAGCTTCTTTCTCCTCTTTATCTAACTGCTATTGCTTCATCACATCTACTAAGTTTCCGGTGTGGGATATTTGGCTTTTCTTTTTTCTCCTTTTCAGACTTGTTTTGATTCTTTCTTTCAAAATTTGAAGTCTCAATTTTAACTTTATCGTGTCTTAAGACAAAGAGGTAATAATTCATAGTGCTTCTGTATAAGCATCAAAGTCTCGAACTGACTTTATTAGTGTAATTTATAATTTATGGATATATATAATATATTTGGCTACATATGAATGCCATTTGAGTATTTCCTATTTTATCAAGCATATAATTTCTCAAATTATTAATTATGATATGTTAATTATATTAGAAAATTAAACTCCCTCGAGTTTTGTGGGTTGCATTTAAGAATACATTACATTTTTTTTTTCTCAATTGGCACTTTAAACATATAATTAATTGTACAGAGAAAAAAGGAAAGAATGTCAAAATCAGTTTGATTTAAATTAATTGTAGAACAATAAGAAAATTTATCCGGGCTATGCATTCTACAAAAAATTAAAAGTCGAATTTATGGAAAGATGAGATCCAAGATGGACTAAGATCATAATTAAAAACCTAAAACTATACCAAAATTTATATTTTAAAATTCTCTATAAATAGACACAATATTGATATGTTATGAATCACAAAAAAATCTTATCATCCATTTCTATCATTTAATATTTTCTTTGTAGATTATAATTTTCTATCCTAGCAAAAATATGAATCCAAATTATTTTTGGAACTCCCAAAATCATTTTTTTTTTTTAAACTTTTGAATATAATAAAATTATAGTATGTAATGCTCCTTCCGTTTTCCCACCTATCATAATGAGTATGGATTAATTAGAGATAAAGATGATGTTAGGAATAAAAATAGTGTTTGTTGAAAAAAAAAGAAATAGACCAAATTAAAAGAAAAACACCCAAAATGAAAAATAGACAAAAGTCAGAATAAACAAGAGTGTAATTTTATTTAGAGTTCGTCTGGATAGATCGTGTAGGTTGTGGAGCGTTGACAAAAATAGCCTTCACAACTTTTATTTTATCCTTTCCGCTATAAAACAAGATTGTACTCGTAATTGTTGGGGTTTTCTATTTAAAGAAACACCCCCCAAAAACTGGCGTATGCTGCTTGAATAGCGACGAGCACACGGTATTCTTTAGTAAAAGGCGAAAGAATAGTTCGCTATGTGCTCAACGCGCAGCTGCGTGAGGTGGTTGTTGCCATTTCTCCGTAATTTATAGTGCTTCTCAGCTCCAAGTTTGTTCTCTTTTCGGTGTGGGACATTAGTTCTCGCTGAAGACCGAATACAAATTTGCAAGCCCACCCAATTTACGTGACCCAATCCACTTTAGGGCTTTGCTACATAATGTTTACATAAAAATTTAGGATCCAATTTTCATAATTATCTTTCAGCCCGGCCCATTTAGCCATAGTGCCTTGATGAGCTTGAACTGGGCCTCTTATCCTTAACCTCTATCGACTTTTCTTCTTCTTCTTCTTCTTCTTCTTCTTTTTAGCACGGTCTACAAGTTACTAATGTGATCTACAAGTATCACACCATACTAGCTAGGGAATACCCTCTTGAAATTCGACGGATCATTTTTGTCAAAACATATTCTTTTTCATTTTAGTGTGTACAAAATAGATTCATATTATATTTACATTAAAATTGATTTACTTAAAATAAATTCCTTTTCCACATTTCGGTTTTTGATTAAATGCATCATATATTAAATTGATATTTACCTTCATTCCAAAAGAATGTGAAATGAAAAGAATATACTCTGTATCAATTACGGAGTAGATGCCAAGCATCAGGAATCATATGTTGAGCTGGAACTTCTATCGTAATATTTGATATAAATAAATAAATAAATAATGTAGTCTCATCATAAAAAAAAATGTTGACTATATTTTTGGTGCGGTTTGGTTTGTAATTTTTAAATATTTCTCATTTGCTTATTTTTACATAATATATGTTTGTACTTAAATTTCAAATGGTAAAATAAAATATATTCTTTTATTAATTTGAAATTAGTTATAAAAAGATCTCTTAACACAACGAAAATCATGGACTACAATCTAATCTAACATTTACATTAAAAATTAAATAATTAAGAATTTAAATAAAATTTAGAAAATATACTAATAGCGTAGAAAAGAAGAACCTCTAAATAGTTTTTTTTTCCTCTAAATAGTTGAAAGTACTATTTTATACAAAAAAATTAGGTTAAACTGTATTAATTTATTTTTCTTTGATTAAAATTTCTCAACACTCAATGTTGGTAGAATAGAACACAATGTAATATGTCAAAAATGTTTATTATAGTCATGTTACGGTTTGATTTGGTTTATATATTTTTAAAAACCAAACTTAAACCATAAACCATAATTCTTAAAAATAAATAACTAAATTATATTTTTTTCAAACCGTAAACCAAACCGTATAATACGGTTTGGTCTGATTCGATTTACGATTTAAACCAAACTCCGAACACCCCTAGCCTCCACCTTCAAAGGCCCTAGATTCGTACTTGTCTATCACATACTTGGCAAATAAGGAAAAAGATTCAAATTTAAGCATCTCTGAGAATATTTTCAAAATCAGAAATGCAACTGAGAATTAATTATATTTAAAAAAGAGATCTTGTCACTAGCCTAAGAGATCAATTAACAAATTTTAACTGAGCAATTGTCGTACTTTGCAGACTGATATTAATTTCGTTCTTTGATAAACCCTTCAATATATATTATAGAAAATGAGAGAAATATATATAATAACAAGACAAAAATAAAATAAATAAATAAAGCTGGGTATAGAGTAGCGAGTACCAAAAAACCGTCCATGCATAATATCAAAAGTAGCAAAGGTTCATTAATTAATACTCCCTACGTCCATGATATGTTGGCCAAGTTGGCAAGTTGACTTTTTGACTTTTTTTAAAAGATTGTGATAATAGATTTTAAATTGTAGTTTTGGAGTTTATATTTTTTTTACAAGGTACTATGAGTGTTGTAATACCATGTAAAAAAAATTAAACTTAAAAAATTCAATTTGAAATCCATCATCATAAAGTTCCAAAATTATCTATAAATTATTTTTGGTCAACTTAACATATCATGGACGGAGGGAGTATGTTTGAACTTGAGTCCAGCTTACAAAATTAAGCCATCCAAACAATTAATCTTCTTTTCATAATAATAATAATAATAATAATAATAGTAGTAGTAGGTGCACCAAATCATTTATCCCATCCATCATAATCTTACATAATTCTTGTGTTATTACATCAAGTAGCCACTTTTGATAGGCTTGGGATCCTCTATCCCCAAAACTATGTCCCAATGGTGTCCCAAAACCTAATTTCTACTAGTTTTATTTATTTATTTTAAATAAATTTATCTTATAATGATTTTTTTTATTGTATGATTATTTTCAAGGGTTCACCCATCCCATTTAGGGTTTATAATGATTTTTTTACATTTAATTTCACTTTTATTAGTATATAAGATTTGATAAATTCAAAAATAAAGTATATAATTTCAAAAAATTCCAATTTTTTTCTTATAAATGTCTATAAGGATTTACTAAATTATAATATTTTTATTTTTATAAAAATCAATATAAAATTATTAGAAATTAGGCTTTGTAATACCATTGGGACATAGTTTTTGGGATAGAGGATATCATCCCCTTTTGACAACAATAAAAGTAGAAAAAAGTAGCCACTTTATTTGTGTTATCATGCAAAAATTTGTTTGTTGCTACACAACATCATTCTTATTCAGTAAATTGTGACCTAGCTATCTATATAAAGCCATATTATTTTTATTTTTTTTTTGGTTTTATGATTAATTAGCTGTGCTACACTTTAATACAATTTATTATCGTAATACTTGCTCTTGATAATTACAAGTTGTATCCGTCTAACATGGACATGGTCGACCACGTAGCATTGTTTGTACGGAAGTACACATACTAATCCCGTATATTTTACATCTTAGATCTAGGAGTGGAGTGTGGAAAGAGAGAAAAGGAATACATATATATCATTATTCTATACACCTAGTACTGAGCTGAGTTGACAATCCCATGAATACATATTCAAGAAATCTAGCATAATTTAAGAAAAGAATTCTTTAAAAATAAAAAAATAAAAAAAATAATTCATTCACAAGCTAAACTTCCTTTTGTTCTCGACGATGAAGCACAATCTAGTGATAAGCAGGGGCCGGAGCCAAGTAGATCTAGGAAATGGTTTTTTTTTTTTTTTTTTCCTCTTAAAAACCATTTAATTATTGTTATTTGGTAGTAATAGAAAAGCCCACTCCACAAAATCAAATTTTAGGAAAAAATATTTAAAGAAGTTCAAGCCATGCGGTCAATTTTTTTAGCTCCGCCACTGGTGATAAGACGTTTCTCCTCCAATTCATATATCGGGAGTTTAAGTCACCTTAAGACTTGGGTACGTGAATGTGCGCGAGTGTCTGTGTCGTACAAAAAAAGAAGATAGTTCCTTCTGTTCTCATGGCGAGAAAATGCTTCCCCTCTCTGATCTCATAAAACAATGACTTGTTCATTAATTTCCTTCTACGTCAACCTCAGTATTTTCTCTTTCGTGCACTCCATACAATTTCTAGTGAATTCCTTCAGTACATTAAACCAAAACTCTTCCCCACACATGTCAATCCAAAAGAAACAACACTCACAAGAAAATTCTAGGAAACATAACGAGCGGGGATGTCTTGTAGTTATATATATGCTGTTGTGACGCATCGCAGGAGTACAATTCGTCGTCTTCAAAATTGTTCTCACAGATTTGGAACTCACATTCAAGGAGCTCAGTTCCTTGTGATAGAGGATCCGAATCGCATATTTTGTATATGCATAGCTTAAATTATGCAGACACAAAAGGGGGAAAATGAGGAACCATTATTGATTCTCTTTTTACAAAAAAAAAAAAAAAAAACTTAATAACTTATTATCAGAAAATAGTTATATATCAACAAGTTGTATCCATCTAACGAGGTTGACCACGTGCATTCACCTTTGACAAATTGCAAATTTAGGCATATATATATACCAGTTTACAAGAAAGTACATTTACCTTATATTTTGGATCTTAGATCTAGGAGTGCAGTGTGGACAGAATACATATATTACAAGTGATATAGTATCATTATTCTAATACACCTAGTACTGACAATCCCATGAACACCCATTTAATAAAAGCTAACGTAATCCAAGTGCATTTAGAAAGAAAAAAAAAAATACTATTTCAAATTCTATTTCAAATACTATTTCAAATTCTCCGAAATATTATCTCAAATTGCCTAAATACTATTGCCTTCAAATTCGTTTTTTTCCTATCTATTTCTTTCAACGTCAACCTCAATATTTTATTTCGGTCACCCCAAAACCAAACTATATAAAATTTGCTAGTGAATTCCTTCAGTACGTAAACCTAAAAGCTAGCTAAAACTAAAATTCTTTCCCAGATATCTCAGTCTACAGCGGCTTGCACAAAAAAAGTTGAGGGAAAAGTAGCCATACATACATAGTAGTACTCCTGAACAAGAAAATGGCCTATGCTGCTGTAACTTGTCTTAGGAGTACAATTCGTCGTCTTCAAAATTGTTCTCACATTTCGGTTGTCTTGCCCACTCGAACACACTTGGAACTCGCATATGAGGAGCTCGGTTCCTTACAGAAAGTTCTCAAGAGATCGGGAGGTAACAGCAGCTGGTACGGCGACATCTTGAATGCTTTGGATGGAGAAATCACAGTCGTGGTACAGAAACTTGAAGATTCACTGGAGTTACATGAGCTGAACTCACTCTGTAATTCTATGAGTTATGGAGATGTGCAAATGGTGAACGACATTGTAAACTCTGTTGAAACGGTGAAGAACATAACACAGAAGTACATTGAAGAGTTGGGGATACCATTGCCTGATGATGATGAGGAGGAGGAGGGAGAAGAAGAAAATAACGATGAAGAAGAAGAAGATAATGATGGTGATGAAGAGCAGGATGATGAAGAAGAAGAAGATAATGATGGTGATGATAAGCAGGATGATGAAAAGAAGAAGAAGAAGAAGAAGAAGAAGAAGAAAGAATGATGATGGACAAAAAGAGGAGGAGAAGGAAGAAGAAGAAGATGATGGTGGTGGTGGTGATGTCAATCCATTGAATATGGTTGGATTATCCGATAAATTCGAAGAAATCACATGGACACTTGTACAAGATGAAGGTACCTATCTCTTCTCAATCATAGGGATGGCTGGCATTGGCAAGACAGCTCTAGCTGAAAGAATCTTTCAAGATCCATCTATATCGGACAGATTCGAATACCTCGCCTTCATCAAGGTAGGCCAAGAATACGATCTACAAACTATTCTAGCTC
Source organism: Mentha longifolia (assembly GCA_001642375.2). Taxonomy (NCBI): domain Eukaryota; kingdom Viridiplantae; phylum Streptophyta; class Magnoliopsida; order Lamiales; family Lamiaceae; genus Mentha; species Mentha longifolia. The sequence goes on along the minus strand of CM038110.1, from coordinate 7,085,707 downwards.
AACTAAATCCTAACAAGGATGATCAGAGCCTAGACTCGTTTCTAGATGATCAGAGGCACCTCATCGTGTTGGATGACGTGTGGGACTTAGATGTATGGCATGACTACTTCAAACACAGAGGCGGGGCCGGGCAGGGCCGATAAAGGAAGTCGAATCTTGCTAACAACAAGGCTGGAAAGCCTTGTCCTAACACTGGGGAAACAGTCTTATTTCTACATGCCCTTCTTGAACAAAGAAGAAAGCTGGGAGCTTCTGCGCATCAAGGTTTTCCCAAACAGGCCGTGCCCTACAGAACTCGAGAATCCGGGGATGGAGATTGCGAACAAGTGCGAAGGCTTGCCTCTGATGATCGTCACAGTCGCACAAGTTCTGTCCGAAGCTTCCGAGATGACGCCCGAGTACTGGCTCGAGGCGGCACGTAAACGGAATCGGGTACTGGAGGATGCTTATGATCGGATACTACCGGTGCTATATCCAAGCTACAACAACTTACCTGCGCAAACAAAAACATGCTTCCTCTACATGGCCGCTTTTCCTCCAGGTCATCAAATCCGCCGCTCCAGGCTCGTGAACCTGTGGTGCACCGAGGGGTTTCTCGAACCAGACGATGATGATGAGTCATCTTTGCCTCCGGCAGCTTCTGCGTCGGAATGTTTCGACAGCCTGAACTAGACCACGTTGTCGTCCCGGCCCCTCACTTGAGCAGCAACGGTCAGGACTATCAGGCTTGTAGCCTCCATTCCGTCTTCCGCCACTTGTGCAGAAAGGAACTGTACAAAAATCAGCTTCTGCACATCATAGATGGTCCTAATATTAATGAGCAAGAAGAGGAACGGAACTGCAGCCGCCGCCGTTGTATTGCGGTCTACCACAACGTCTTGCTCAGCATCGAAGACGTACGCAGGTCTATCGGTATGAGTCCGAACGCACGCTCTCTCCTCTGCACCGGCCACTACCATCAGTATCAGGTACGCATAGATTTCGATCTGAGGTTGCTGAGGGTGTGTGATGCTCTTACGATCCGTTTCTATGAATTTCCATTGGAGGTATTGAAGCTTGTTCAGTTGAGATACTTTGCCATCACATGCAATAAGAACCTCCCTCCTTGTATCTCCAAGCTCTGGAAACTAGAATACTTGATTGTTCATCAACACTCGAGCATCAAAACAAGTTTAGCAGAGTCGTCGTATGTACCTGTGGAGATATGGGATCTGCAAGAATTGAGGCACCTCCAACTCATCGGAAGAAACCTCCCAAACCCACCCCATGTAAGCACCGATGCAATTGTCTTACCCCATCTTGTTAAACTCTTAGATGTGGGGCCTTGTAGTTGTAGTGAGGCTGTTCTTTCAGGTATACCAAATTTGCAAAAGTTAAGAGTTCAAATTCACCTCACACCTAATCACTCTGCTGAGCATTTGAGCAACTTGAGTAACATATCCACCCTCCACAGGCTAGTGTCACTTCAATGTGTGATTGTGAATCCTGCATTCACATCCCAGGATATTAATGTTGCCAAACCTTCTTCACTCTCGTTCTCCCCATCCTCTCTCGAGAAATTGACTCTTAGCGGCTTAGGTCATCCCTGGAAATACTTGAACGAACTTGTCAAGTTACCAAATCTTCGAGTGCTTAAATTGCTATGCCACGCCTTTCGTGGCGAAAACTGGGTTGTTCCGGAAAAGGGGTTCTTGAATCTTCAATGCCTGTTAATTGAGGACAGTGATCTTGTGCAATGGATATCTGAAAAGGAGAGCTTCCCTGCCCTTTCGCACCTCAAGCTGAGTAGCTGCTACAAACTTAAGAAATTCCCAAATTTATCGTCTCTGGTTCAGATTGAGCTGGTCGATTGTAACCCTGCAGCTGTGGCTTGTGCGGAGCAAGCTGATTGTGAATATGTCACTTCTTCATGGGATGATGAAGAAGGTGATCATCTAAATTACATCTCCAACATATACACTACATTAGAGTAAATTAAAAGGTTAGTCCAACAATCTCTTCCTTTATATAATTTCTTATATATTTATTTTTACAAGTTTTGTTAATATTAATTTCTCACCGGAAGAGTATAGTACTTAAGATCTCATATTTTTAGTGAAGGAAATAAAGATGCGGATGATCAAATGGCAAATCAATCGTTCGAATATGGTTGCTAGCCTAGCTTCCTGGTATTTGTGTTTTAACCTTGCAAGATTTGTATATTCCTTATTATAAAATCTGGAAATGATTGTGTTAATTTAGTTTAATTTCTTTCTTTGTCTCAGTTCTTATTCATAATAAATGAGCACACTTTTTAATAATAGGAGGTTTGTCCCATTGGGTTTACTCCTAGAGGTTTTAATATAATGAAGCTGGATCTTTGAGTCTTCAGCTTGTGAAGTCCTTGGATTTTCGCTTTCAAAGAATGACGACTGAATGGATTTTTCATTTATGTAGTGTAATGTTTAACATGTTTAAGTAATATCCTTTTTCATTAATTAATTATTATGCTATTCCTCTTGAAATTGACATGTTCAATTTAATAACTAGTATTGTAACCGGACGTTGTACTGTACCGGATCGACTTCATAATTTTTCTTTTCATTCAAATTGTATTAATTCAATGAAATTAATTTTAATATTGTAATATGAATCTTGGACTCCAAAATAATCTTTAAAGAGCTCATAAATCATTACTTTTCATTTGTTTTTTGTTTTTTTGTTTTTTACAAATATGAATGTAGGAGTAATGAATACCGAAAAAAGAATCGATTAGAATATATTGGAAACTGAAAGATCACTTATTAACTCTATAATAATAATTAGAAAATATTATTATATCCATACTATTAATAGACATACGGAAACATACAACTCTAGTAATTATTAAGTGGCATACTTTATTTAGGAAAACCAAACATTCGACTGACGTTAATGGCAGTTTTCACTTTTCACAGTTTTAATTCATTCATATCTCAAGAAAATAATGAGGTAAACTTGGAAATAATAATAATAATAATAATAATAATAATAATAATAATCTATCCCAACTACATTTGCATGCTTAAAAATTACAAATGCTAGCTAGGATAAATAATGAATTGACAAAAATTGACTAATACCGTAAATATGAAATGTAGAAACACCATGAGAAACTTCAAAGCTCTTTCTCCAACTCTCGTTTATCCTGATCTGCAAGCCAAAATAATACGAATATAAATAGATATATCTAAACTGCATTAACCTTTGCAAGTTTAATCCACAACCTTATTGACTAATATCGTGTGATTGCTCATACTTGCTCCTGCACGTGCTTCCTTTTGTATTCTCAAATGTGGTTGCTGCCACTTAAATATATAGAAAAGATTACTCCGTATATTAATTTAATCTCTTATATATGCCAAATCGTGAATAAAGAAATAATCCGATCAATACATTATAGATAGTAAAAAAAATCTCAAAAAAGAAGAAGAAAAAATATACAAATATACCCTCAGAAGAAGCAGCCTACCCATAAGATAATGGATATATACTATATATATAGATCGATATATGATAATTGTGCCTAAAATTGAAATTGAAATTCACCTCGAAATCATGTACTACTATTTTGTTTTACATTGAATATGCATTGAAAAATGAAAGGCCAAAAACTTTGAGAACTGAATAATAAAATCTGTATTAATTATAGCTACAAATATGTGTATTAATTATAGCCACAACTTCGGAAAATGAACAAAAGACAAACTTTGAGAATGATGATTTGGCGTTGAATGTAAACATTAACAATTAAATTCTTGAGAGATGAATCGTTTAGTAATTAATTAATTAATTAATATATTAGTATTAATTAATTAACTGAAAATTTAATTAATTAGTGATGTTTAGGCGGGAAAGTTGGCTTGCAAAACTATTCTACTTAAGTTAATTAATTAGTATGTCACCCGTGTGATACACGGAAAGAGTTCTTTGAACTGTGGTTTCATGTTTAAAATTACTAGTAATTATATGATTATTTTTTGATGCGTAAATATAAATATTAACATCTCCAACACTAAATTCTTGTTCTTGTTAATAATCTAAACAAATTAATACCATATTCCAAAATAAATAAAAATTAGCCCAATTATTGGAAAGCCCTAAACTACACTTGATAAATTAACTACTAAGTACTAACGACTTATTATGATATAAAAATCACTATCGTAACTTTTTACGTAGTGATAAATAAATATTTATACAATAAAAGATAAAAAAGATTAATAAGAATGCCGATGATATATAAAAAAAGAAGAAGTTGAATTTGAATTGAAAGAAAATGATGTTTCATTCATTGGGACGACCCATAATGCTAGATCCCGTAGTGCAGATTCACAAATTAGTATTCATACTAAATAAATGAAGAGATGCATATTTCGCAATGTCTGTGAACTTCTACAACCAAGTACGATAGTATTTTACAATTTTCATGAGTATATTATCAAGACAAAATCAAAATATAATGAAATATAACTATTTTTTTATTATTATTATTGTAGAGAAAGGAGAATAGGGCATTGACCTCCCAATATTTTCTTGTCTTTGGAGAAACATATTCTTCGTTGGTATATATTTTAAATCGTCAAATGTATAAGATATGTTTCCTTTGATATATAGACATAGAGTTTTTTTTTTTTTTTTTTTTTTTTTGAAACTAGTCATAGGAGTCTTTTACCTACGAGAATCTGCGTCTTCTTTAGATAACTAATAGTGATTACGTGCGTTGCACGTATAATCTCTCGTTAAAGACATTCGATCTCTTATACTACCACATACTTAATTTCTCACTTCAACAAAATATTAGTATGTATATATATCCTCAAATAACAATCCAATTAAAAACTAAACCAATATACTACATTAAGACAAATTATGCGCAATCTTCCACAGTCAAAACTAACACTGGACTTAAGTTAATTAGCATAGTTCGCACTCCAAATTTATTTTATCATAGCTCTAATAATGAGTTAGATATTTTTTTGTTGAAGAAAATATGAATGTAATAATCTATACGACTATTATACGACTATTATATAATCTTATAAAAATAAATTTGAGGTTATAAGTGAACTTCACTAAGGGTGTTCTTTTTTATGGAAAAAAGAAATCATGCTATAAGAAAATAATATATATTTTTTTAATTTCATAATGTGATCCTAGTTTCTTCTATCCAATTTCACTAAAGTGGAAATATTACATGTGGTAAAATATAATTATTCCAAATATTGAGAAATATATTATCATGATTTGAAGTGAACATATGGAAAAATGGCTTTTGCTAAGAAAATTGTTTATCATATCGGGAAAAATTATCAATCGTAGAGAACAAGTGAAAATAAAAAAAATTAAAAAAAAGTTACAAACAAATATTTATTTTCTCTCATTCTGTATTAAAGAAAAACGCCCTAAAGGTATACATTAATGCATCTTATTTTTTTACTGTGTGAAAAGAGAGTGTGTCAGTTTACCATATTTTATGATCGAGTCAATTTCATGTCAACAATTGGCTTATGGCTTATTCTAACAAAGATTTTGCAAATTTATGGTAATAACATATATATAAACATTCATACGAGGAACAATTATGCATTTCAACAGTACCAATATATTTTTTTTGTTTTTAAAAAAAAATTATAATAGACAGAACACAATAATAACCAACAACTAACTCAAATGAATTATCTTGACAAATGAATATTAAAATAAGCGTTGCAAAAATATAGCATTTAAAAAGATAAGAAAAGACAAAATTTATATAGAAAATTAATTGATTTTATAAAAACTTAGTTGTATTTGTATTGGAATCAACAATTATTTATACTTCCATATGCACAATATAATTATGATTTTTTTTCCTTTCCTTTTTATATGCTTTGTTTTTTTTACCTTTTCTCATGGTAATTGTTTTATGAGAAATGCTCCAATAGCCACCATGGACACATTTAATGTGCCACGAATGGCGTGACAATGCTAAAATTGAAGAAGTTAATATTAATATATACCCTAAAACTAAACCCTACCATAAAAAATTAAACCCTTCTAAAAAAAAATTAACCTTAAAGGAAAAAAATTGCTGACGTGACATTGTTACATCAATGGTGGGTACATTAAATGTGCTTACGGTTGGTGGAGTGTTTCTGATTCTTTTATCCCTTTTTCTTTCTATTGATATGGGCACATTAAGTGTACCTACGATTGGTGGAGTGTTTCTGATTCTTTTATCCCTATTTCTTTCTATTTTCTTTTATCCAGTTTTTTAAATTTGTAATCTTTTGTGATTTACTTTTGGACGAAACGACTGACAATGAATAACAATGTACAATTAGTTATCTATATATATTTGCCACTTTCCATACATAAATTAAAATATTATATTAAGAATGATCGGTAAATAAAAAGATGTAAAATCATCCTTATATATAATAAATCAACAATCATCCTATAATAAATATACTGAATTGATATAACTCTATACATTAATTCAGATGAAAATGACTTGTTACTTCGTTTAGTGGATTATTATGCGATTTCAAACACAATCTCGAACCTCATACTTGTATAAAACTAAGTACCATAGATTATTATTTTTCTCATCTCTACAATAAAAATATGACAAAATCACATGAAACAATGATTATAATATATTGAGAACACTAATAACGAAAGAACATGAATAAAAGTTAATGTAAATAATTTTTTTTGGGGAAAAAAAACAATATGCATCCAAACAAAACACGGCATACCATAGAGCATAAGAAATTTTTCCCGAAAATTTTCGGTTTGCTTCACAGCAACCACGGCCGGAACATATAAAATTAATTTTATTGTTAATTAATTAATAGAAGTAGATTTACTTAAGGAGATCGTTTTTAATTTCCTTGTAGATGAATGAGATATATATATATATCTAATTAATAAAATATACACGTATATATGTTATACAAATTAATATATATATCTAATGTACTATGACATAAAGAGTAAATATATACTATTTAATACATATCTAATGACGATAATGCAATTAATATTTTAATAAACCATACATACATATATATATATACACACACACTATAGCCCTTAAATTATAGCTTATAATAAGGATATAATAGGTAAATCAAATTTTGTAAAACAAGACACTTTTATAATAGGGTATAGATATCTACACAAATCTTTGATGATCGAATTAGATATAAGAGTATTATTTTTTTACTTTATTTTAGATTTTAGATTTTTTTTTTTTAACCGAACTAATAGTATTGGAATTAGTTTCATACGAATCCAATTAGATTTTCAAACATTTCAATCACAATCCAAGAGAGAGACTGCAATCAAATATTTATTTTACAAGAGAACGTTTTGCCTTCAAATCGGATAATTTTATGAAATATCACTAAATTATTATTTTAATTGTTTCAAAATGGCTATCGTTTAATCCACAGAAACAATCTCAAGTAAGATAATCTTATTAAATTTGTCAGATCATCTTTATTACTGTAATTATTATTTAAATTATATAATTATCTCTAATATAAAGAAAAACACTGATACACAAACAAGAAAAATGCAAAAACTTTCCGGGTGGCCTTCAAAGTAGAGAATTCTTTTCAGCTATGCAAAGAGAAAAAATAGGCACAAAAAAATAATAATAATAAAAAAATAAAAAAAGAAAAAGAAAAAAGCTTCTCGTTAGTTTGGTTTCCGTGATTTAGAAATTTTAAATAAGAAAACAATTAATTTTTTGTTATATCTATCGGTAAATTAATTATTAATTGTGTTTTTTGAAGTTGAAAAGTATTGGGAATTTGTAGTTGAAGGAATTGTGAATAATTTGCACATAATTCAAATATATTTTTTTTGATGGACCGAACTCATTGAGTTTATAGAGTTGGGATCCTCTGTCCCAAATTCAATTGTTCTAACCGTGTCTCAAAATTTAATTTATACTAGTTTTATAAATTTATTTAAATAAATTATAAATTTATTTTATAATGATTTAGTTTAATTTTAAGATTATTTTCAAGGGTTCACCCAATTCAAAACTAAAGTACATAAAATTAAAAAAAAAAATCAATTTCTTTTCCTATAAATATCTATTATGATTTAATATATTGTAGTATTTTTGTTTTTATAAAAAAAAAATACAATATAAAGCTATTATAAATTAAATTTTGTGATATCATTTTAGAGATCGAGGATCCGAGTTTATATAATAAGATTCGTTACCGAAAGAAATAGACCTCCCATGGCAAAGATAATCTTTACTTATATTTTCGGTCCCATCTGCCATTTAGATTACCTTTTTTTCCTTTTCTTTTTCACAAAGCAAGTGTCCTTTTATATCCATCGCAATCTTTGAAACTCACGGTTCATAAAGTATTTTCCCAAACCTAAACTCCTAAACCTACACCATGTCTCGAAGAAAAAGAGGAAGCAAAAGAGGAGGAAGAAAAAGAAGAAGCAAAAGAGGAGGAAGAAAAAGAGGAGCTGCGGCACACATCCCTACAGATTCACTCGAAGAAATCCTGCATCGCTGTTAGGAAGCAGAATGTTGAGGAAAAGATAGAGGCGGGGGCGGGCTTAGCCTTTGGGCTGAATTGTTATTTATTCTATTAATTCTAGTATTTATTCTATTGCTTCTAGTTTAGGATTTGATTTTATTATTTTAATTATGGAAGGATATATTTGTCGTATTATGGTAGGACTAGGGTTAGGAGTATTATAAATATTGTTCATTAGGGTTTGAAGGATTATTATTGAAGTATTGGAATTATTGAGCCCTAGGCTGAACGGCTTTGCCGTGTGGTGTTCTTTCTTTCTGTTCTTATTTATTTTTCTGCTCCTAACAATTGGTCCGACCTGCCGGATCTCATCCCCACGTGCATGATGACGCGATCTGCAACTGAACGTTTGGACAAGTTGGAAGCAGATTACTCGGAGATAAAGAAGTCGCTGGAGGAGATGGCTGCAGCTTTGACGGTGATGTCCAAAGTGATCGAGCAGCGTCCGGTGGGTGGAGCTACTCCAGAAGGGTCAGCGGTAACTGATCCGAATTCCTCGCCAGCAGCGACAGCGGTGCAGTTGCCTCCTTTCAACGGCAGCGACCCCATTGGGTGGTTGGCTCGGGCCAACCAACAGTTCGAGATTCACAACACAGGTGCGGAAAAGAAGGTGCCGTTGGCGGTGGTTGCCATGGAGGAATCCGCTCTGTACTGGGTAACATGGCTGCGTGCTCGCAAACCAGAACTCTCGTGGGAGGAGTTCTCGAAGGCGCTCGTATCAAGGTTTGACACGCGATTCAAAGGGGGTCCCTTTGAGCGATTGGCCGACGTCAAACAATCTGGTTCGGTTGATGAATATATCTATCTGTTTGTGCAACTAGCCGGCCAGGTTCCGGGTCTCAGCGACGAACACTATCTGGGATACTTTATGAAAGGTTTGGCTGATTCGGTACGCGGTGGACTGAGGGTGTTACGTCCTGGAGATTTGGAGACAGCCATGGAACTTGCAAGGGATGTGGAAGATAATTTGGCATTGCAGTCCGGAGGTCGAGCAAATAACGGAATAGTTAGTGTGCCTATTCGCGCTAACTCTTACCCGAGGCCAACATTTAGTACCAATTCAGGGTCAGGAACGACTCAGGGCAATCGTGGTGCACCGGGGCAGAATGCAAATCAGACACGTTTCACTCGTCTTTCACCTAATGAATATGCAGATTTGCGGGCTAAAGGGTTGTGCTACCGCTGTAAGAAACCATACACGCCGGGGCATGAGTGCCCGTTGAAGCAACTAAGAGTTTTGTTGGCGGAGGAGGATGAGCTACTAGATTTCGGCCGGGTAGAATTTCTAGAGACTGTGGGACCGTTCGATCCGGGTGATCCAAACGAAGGATTGGGGTGGAGATAAAGCTGTTTCAGCAGCAATTACTTGATTTCAACCTTGGGGACAAGGTTGATTCGAAGGGGGAAGGATTGTTAGGAAGCAGAATGTTGAGGAAAAGATAGAGGCGGGGGCGGGCTTAGCCTTTGGGCTGAATTGTTATTTATTCTATTAATTCTAGTATTTATTCTATTGCTTCTAGTTTAGGATTTGATTTTATTATTTTAATTATGGAAGGATATATTTGTCGTATTATGGTAGGACTAGGGTTAGGAGTATTATAAATATTGTTCATTAGGGTTTGAAGGATTATTATTGAAGTATTGGAATTATTGAGCCCTAGGCTGAACGGCTTTGCCGTGTGGTGTTCTTTCTTTCTGTTCTTATTTATTTTTCTGCTCCTAACAATCGCCTTCCATCCAAAGACCTTTTGAAGTTCAAAACTGTCTGCAAAGATTGGCTGCGCTTGATTTCGAGCCCCGAATTCATCCAGAAGCATCTAGAAAGATCCAAGGCAGAGTGCAATAGGGCCCGGCTCCTCACCCTACTTAGGAAGAATAGTGGTTTAGAGGTGATAGACATGGAAGAGAATATTGCTAAGAGAATCCGTCTGCGCAATGTGAAATCATTCCTCGGATCTTGCGATGGTTTGGTGTTGTGTCGGCTCGTCGATGGTAAGATCGCAGCCGTCAATCCCTCAACAGGAGAATATGTGGTACGTACACCAAATCCATATATATCTAATTATGATGAAGGCTCTTGGTTCGGTCGCCACCCTTTTACTGGAGAATATGTTTTGGCCATTATTGCACATTTGATCGGGTCACCTAATCGTTTAATTACGTTCAAAGTGTATAGTCTCTCTTCCAACATCAACAACTCACTTCTTTCTTCCTCCGCCCATCACTTAGTCAATGAAACAGTTTGGGCACTCGGTAAGACAGGAATTATTTTGCACGGGCGGCTTCATTGCGCAGGTGTGGTTCCCATCGTAGGTGACGCTTCTGCTCCCTTTGAAATCATTATTTTAGTACATAGTTTTCAAACAAATAGTAACATCGAGAGGATGCATTGCCCCACGAACTCTTGTTCTACTACGTTAGGAGATGTAGATGGATGTCTATCTATAATCTGAGGCGTATGAGCTGTGGATGATGAAGGAGTATGGGGTTGAGGAATCTTGGACTAAATTTGCAAATATTAATGCTAATAGATTTATAGATAGGTTTATTCCTTTAAAATTTTGTCCGAATGGTGATTATCTTATCGTTAACAGCAAGAGATCATGGATAACCAAGTACAGCCTAAGAAACAACGGGAAGGTTAAGTTTACTAAATCTCGTCACAGATATGAAGCTATTGCATGCATAGACAGTTTGGTTTCTCCTCACTCGTTGGTTTTGGGGGAAAAAGAAGAATTAGCAGCAGTTGAAGATTAAATAGGTTACTTTCGTTTTCTTTCTTCTTGCTTTTACCCTTTTGTTCTAGTATAGTGCATGGAAACTGAATATTTTCGTTTGCTCTTCTTCTTTCAAAGATTGTGTTTGATTTGCTGTTCGACTATTGTTTTTATGCAAGGCATGGTGAAACAAGTACAAGTATTTCCTACGAAAATTTTATTCATGTAACTTTGATTTATTGTGTTCATAAACAGCAACATTTACTTTGGTAGGTACAATAAGTATATGCTTTTTGTTAAAATCTTGATGTTAGTAGTTTATTTGAATACTAGAAATTTTGCACCACGTAAGATGCGGTGTTGCCATAATTGCCCCGCAAATTATGTATGAACTATTTTATGTCTTGTCGTTTAATTGTGATTTTTGTACAATCACAGTTTTTGTTACAAGTCAATCTGTATGGAGTGTGACGTTATTTAAACCAAAAAAATATTTTCTTCCATGGTCAGCAGGGCCACCGAATACCAGGGTTGGCACAAAATCAATAAAAGAATAATATTCAAATTAACCCAAAAACAAAATAGAAGGAAGCAATAATGAATTTATTAGGTTCCCCTTGGAGGCATCATTTAGTTTTTAGATAGTTACGTGAATAATGGATTGCATTTTGGGCCGTTGGAATACATTTCAAAGTACCAAAAAAAAAAAAAAAAAAGACACATAATCACCAATGGGCTGCAATTAATTCACCTTTGGCCCAAGGTTCTTTAGGGTCTCTGACAATTCGAAACTTGGTTTGCAGCACAATTTAATTTTCTATTTGATTTTTTAAACCAAAAAAAATATATTCCTTAAAAATTAAACTTTTCATTCAATGATACGAATTATGATGAAAGCTTGATCAAGCTTGACGCCTACACCTAATTGTGAAACGTATGCACATATTTACGCGACGATAATTTATAACAGTATCGATCGTCTAACTAGAATAAATAACATACTCATAACTATCAAAATTACAAAACTATAGGTTAAACATGAAGTTAATCAATAACCTAGCTCATGAGTATAGTCGAGTAGTGTCTTATATAGTTCAGGCTTAACTCGCCTATTTTATAAAAAGTCTCGTTAAATAAGCTCGAAGCTCAACTCATATACGTTAATTTCTTCGAAAGCGACACACTACATGGTTTTTAGCTAATTATTAGGTTCAGGGACGGACCCGGGGCTCACGTGATCCGAGTGTAGGCTCATGTGATCCCCGCGATTGCCCGGTGTTTAATTATATTTAGGATTAATTTCTTGTTTTACTTTTTATTATATACATGCAATCTTGTAGTCCAAAACTTGTTCTTTATGATTTCGTAACTAATTAGCCATTCATATAAAATGGGATATTTTTATTTTTATTTCAGGTCTTGAGATTTTTTTTTTCTTAGTCATCGAAGGTGTAAAATTCCGTGGTCGGCTATACCAGCTGTGCAGTACTTGGTTTGCGTTTTCCACGCAGAGTGTACATTTTACTTGAAGATACGTTAATCGCCTGTTCTAAGCAAGTATAATCTTTTCTTTTCTTTTTTTCTTTTTTTTTTATTATTATTTTAATTTCTTGTATATTTCTATTATTTATATAGAGTACTAAATTGCAGCTTGCGCAACTCAGGACAACTTGCTGAGAAGCTTTTGGCTGGGTTTTAGGAAATTATCAACTCTATGAGTCGTATAATGTTAAGGTCAAACATATATGAGTGATGATAGTAGTATAATATAAGCATCTACCACTTTTTTCTTCTTTTTTTTTTCTTTTTTTTTTTTTTTGTGTTTGGAAAATCCTAAGTATCAGAATATGTTTACGTACTCTCTTCCCACAAAATAAGTCCATTTTTTCTTTGTGGCATGTCCCATAATATCGGATGAGATTCTTCATCTCAATTATGATACCATGTATTAAAAATGATTTTCTTGATTTTTTTAATTCCTTTTTTTATTCAATTCGGATGTTATATAATTAAATTTTACTTTATTTATTTTATTTTATACTAATTAATACGATTTTATCTAATCAATTATGATATATGTATATAATTATCTTCTAGCATTAATTTTTTTTTAATTTATAAAACTGAATTTAAATTCTAGAGAAAAAGATAATAAAGCTACAGTCAAATAGTGTAAAATCATAACATCAAGAAATTGAAGAAAAAAACTAATGCAAAATTGTGAAAAATATAGGATTAATGTAATAAACAGGAGTAAAGTAGTATAGTAGTATATAAGTTATATTTTACAAAGACAATTAAATAAATTTTCTTAATTTGTATGAAAATAAAAAGAGGGACTTACGGTACTTGGTGGAACAGAGGAAGTAACATATAAATGGATAGAAAAAGAAGTAGAATTAATCTAGATTTATTTTTTATTTTTTTTTATTTTTTAGAATTACATATGAAATCTATTACAGTTATAACACATTCTGGAATTTTAGTATGTCGTCCTGACTCGACTTATATAATGAAAACCCCTAAAAACTAGAGAGCCAAAGCGAGATCAGAATTCAAACAATGCCTGAAGGCAAGTTGCTATTCGCTATCGGACAGACATGCGATTTAATATTCTTGTAGATAGAACACAAATTATTTTTCATTGAATGCTAATTTTAGCAGTATTAATTGAAGTGCATCAAATATTTTTGTGGTTGACCAAAATTATGATTTTAAAACTACCACATGTTCCAGCCTTTTGCTTAGCCAAAACAAAAGAGGAATGCAACTTGTTGATTTTTGGCTGTCAAAGATTTTGATAGTTGACAATCAACTCTCTAAATTTGAGTCTTGTAATTTACTAAATTTGATGGTTGGAAACGTTTTGAAATGACTTGAAATCCACTCACTTCCTTGTTACAACGCGTTATTGCATTCGATCTAAATATACTCATGAAGTATAAATTCATAAAACGTTTCCCTAGATTGTACTCTAGTACAAATTTAATAATCATATACTTAAATTTATCCAGACAGTACGTAGTAGAAACTAAATGCGAAATATTTCTTTTAACAAATTAAATGTGACACTTACCTTCCTCTCGCGAGAACCGCGTGAGCCTACTCTTCAACTTATATCTATACTAATATATACACACAACAATTTCTTTTCTTTTTTTTTGCGATGATGTGACATATTTAATATACTCACGATTGATGTCACAGTATCATGTAAGATTTAGTTTTTTTTAGTAAGGTTTATTTTTTTTTCCTTTTCGATAAACTTTATTTTTGTAAAGTATACAAATAATAATTTTTCTTTAATATATCATCGTCACGTCAGCCGTGAACGAATTAAGTATGCCGTTGGTGTAGGGGAGCATTCCTTATGAAAACATACATGTATAATAAATGTAATGCATGACAACGTAAACTTGCCACTATAAGGACTGAATTATAAAATAACGTCCAAAAAAAAAAAAAAACCATCTCCGACTCCGAAAACACAAATCACATAAATTCATGCATGGCAACGTAAACCTAATAATGAGGATAATTATAAAATAATGCATCAACGGGAACAAACTAATTAATGAAGCAAACATCTGAAACATATTTTAATAATATTTACAGCTCGGCAATCTCAAGTGTTCCCACGGCTTCTTTCACTATATATACATTACTGCATAGTTTTCAGCACAACACAATTTAATTAACCCTAATATTAGTCACTATATAAACAGAGGGTGCAGATCGACGACGGCATCTCGTTCTTGATAAAATAAAAGAGAAAGAAAAATGAAGAGAGAAGGGTTGGATCTGATAGTAATATCAGTGGTGGTGGCGCTAGGGCTGAGCCTGTACGCGGGGCGGATGACGCAGGCGGCGGTGACGCTGCCACCGGAGGCGAAGCCGCTGCAGCGGCATCTATACAAGAAGCTCAACACGTGCGCCAACGTGGAGCCATTTGTGAAGCATCAAGTGAAGTTATGGTGGAATAGAGATAAGAGCATCACTCCCAAACTGCTTAAGTTGCTCTACGCAGACTGCATGGTTAATGTGAGTTTCATGATCTTCCTTCACCTAAACACACACACACACCCACACATTTCATTTTTTTTTTCTTTTTGTGAACTTTTTATTTATTTATAAAATATGTCAATATTTATGCGGGTGGGGATATATTATTCGGGCTGATATTCCATGATTAGGGAATACAGTTTTGTAAGCTTCAATTTTTATCTATTAAAATATTACTCACTCCATGTTTTTTTTTTTAAGAAAAATAAGTAATGATTCTCATTTCTCACATTACAAGATCTTGATATGTCAATAATATAACACTGTACTACAAAAGACTGCCTAGGATCAATTGAATTTCGTCCACACCATATGGTTATATTCAATTTGAATTAATGCTTCACACTCTCCAATATATATATACAAATAGTTAAATTAGTTATGGTACGTCAAGAGACAGTTGTCCATGAGTAGGTCTTTCTGGAATTACAAGAAAACAATCACTTAATCCTGCGATCTTAATTTAATTTAGAGCCTACATTTGATTGGTTGTCTTGAAATATTGAAGAAGCATCAAATCTATATAAGAAAAATTATAATGTAATAGTAATGTTGGACAAAATGAATATCGTTATTTTATAGTACTATTTGATACTATCAATGAATTCACCATGAAATTAAATAAATAAAGTTATGAATGTAAATTTGACGGGATATGTATAATTTAGGGGTGCGATGCGTCGATTCTACTGGACGGGCCCCGCACAGAGAAAAGTTCACCAAAAAACTCAATGCTGCATGTGGATGTGTTCAACCTGGTTGATAGGATCAAGAAGGTTCTGGAAATACGCTGCCCACGCGCTGTTTCGTGTGCCGACATTCTCAACCTTGCTGTGAGGGACGCAATCAATATGGTACGTAATAAAAGCGTGTCGTCTTAAACGAGACGGGGGTGAGTATTTACTTGATTAATTAGTGTCTAATTGAATTAGTATTATATATATAGGCGGGAGCACCATCGTATCAAGTGTTCTTAGGGAGAAGAGATGGAATGGAATCAAAAGCTTCATGGGTGGATCTTCCATCCCCCTCCATTTCTGTGGACCAAGGCCTCGCCTACTTCAAATCCAAGGGCTTAGACCAGATCGATTACGCTACCCTTCTCGGTACGTAAAATTTGAGAAATTCTATCGTGGGAAAATAGCGAATATATTATGATTTCAAATGTTATCATGATTTAGAATGAAAACGTAACATGACTATTCAAGGAAATTTTTCCTTTCTACACAAAAAAAGTTACCTATCATAGACAACAAGGGAAAAAGGGAAAAATGGTGATTTTTTTTTTTTTTCCTTTTTTCCTAATTTTTCTTAAAAGAGAAGGAACCCTAGTTTTTTGTTTTATATTTCTTCATTTTCCTTCAAAGAGAATGCACCCTAAGTATGATTGATTCCATGTTTCAGGAGCACACACCATGGGTAAAACACACTGCGCCAAGTTCCGGGACCGCCTCTACAACTTCAAGAACACGAAGAAATCGGATCCGTCCATGAGCAAATCAACGGTCGAAAAACTCCGGAAGCAATGCCCCCAAACCCTAAAGAAGGGGCAGAGCGACCCGAGCGTGTTCTTGACAGATAAAAGGGGAGATGAGTACAGGTACAGCAACACCTACTACACCAACGTACTAGCCCACAGTTCAGTTCTTCAAGTCGATCAAGAGCTGCTCCAGAGCTACAACACGACTCAGCTGGTGCTGGAGTACGCGGGGAAACTCGAGTACTTCAGGCGAGAGTTTGCGCTGTCGATTAGCAGGATGGGAAGCCTGAAAGTGCTCACCGGTAAACAAGGCGAGATTCGGAGAAACTGCCGTTTCACCAATAAGGATAACCCTTACATCAACTGAGAATAAGTTATTTGTTCAATAAATTGGTTTTTTTTTTTTTTCCTTTTCTTTTAAGGAATGAGTTGATTGGTAATGGAAGGAGATGGAGCGTGTGAGATTCTCATGATTTTTTTGCGCTGCGTTAGTGGTGCTTTGTGTAAACATGGTACATGATTTGGAAAATGAACGCGTGTTGATTTTCAACAAGAGTTTGGAGGTTTACTGCTTATTCTGTTTTTGCTAAAATACGCACGCATTTTCCTTTTTGAGACATCCTAACAGAGTTTGCACATTCCATCTTTATACACTATACCATCGTTACCTAACATTTATTAAAATCTATGCCTGGATGAAATGTGCATACTTAACAGAAATGGAGGGCGTATAATTACTGCTACATCGTGCGAGCCACATCAGGGAACGCTCATCGGGACCATCTTTTTACGTGAAAAAAGTGTATCAACGACATTGCATCACGATAAAAAGTTCTAAGAGCAACTAAAATCCTGAGTATTTTAAAATGCCCATATATATTTGTGAAGGCATGCTACACTCAATCAAGAATATTTGAATTCAGTGTCCCAAGATTCTACATAACAAGGCACAGCAAATCAGCAGAAGAGTTTGCTGCAAAATGCAACCGAATCATATGAGATGGTTCCTAGCTATTGTCCGTCGAGAGTTCCAAGTGCCTCTGTTAGATGCCTCTGCGCTTCTTCTCTTCTCCTGATCACCATATATACAAACATGACACGAATGTTATATGGTAAAAAGCATATAAGAACGTTACTGGTATGAGATGCAAGAATGTAGCAGGGATAATAACTCTTGTTTCAAAATACTTTTTTCATAATTTATACTATTCTGAAATGTGAAAACTTATTTCTAGTTTTTTCCTAATCTAAAATGAATTTTTTTCAATCATTATGCCATTATAGTAGTTTAAGGTACCTTTGGTATTGACTCAGACCCAACATTTTGAGTTATTTAAACTCGTTATATTAATTTTCTGAAGGTACATAACAAAGGGGCCACTACATACAAATCTTCCTTCAATAATCTAAACGGATCTTGTCAATAATTTTGGAAGTGTGTCATATCCATAACCCCCACTCCTTAGACTATATCCTAATAGATACTAATAAAACAAAAAACAAAAGCTCAATGGCAGAGTAAAACTAATAACAAGCAAAAACCTTATTTATGGTAGAGGACAAGGAAATGGCATGTTAGACAATGGTATTCTCTTACAAATACTTAGAATTGGAAGTCAGAGGAACTTGAAATATAAATTACGTCCTTTCAAAACACCTAACTGATTCCAAGTCAATCGGAGAGCATAACAAAGGTGAAATACCTTTTAATGTCTTCCACAGCTTGTCTGCGCCGCTGTATCTGGAGCTCTAGAATATGTATCAATGTTGCTCTAGCCTGAGAAAATAATGGTACAGCAGAAGCTCAAGGCCTCATTTTCTTTTGCCTTCAATCAACAACTATATAAATGCAGCAGCTTGAGTTACTTCACCTGATGTGGACGCAGAGAATTCAGAAGGTGATATAAGTTTTTGAAAATCAGAGATATGTCTTCTACTCTCCTAGCATACTGAGATGGACGCTCCACAAGAACATCAGCAAGCTCCAATATGTTTAATTGCAATTCCCTGTTAAGTGACCTGAGCTCTTTCTTGAAATCTAATGATAAATCAAAAGAACAAATTTCAACAAGGACAGGGATACTAAAGAATAATGAAGCAGATATCTGCCTAAAGATATGAAATAGAAATAGCTTTGCTTCCTGACCTAAAGATATGAAGATTACATCTTCATAAACATGAGAACTGAGATATTTCAACAAGGACAGGGATACTAAAAATGGAAGAATACTTTTGACCTTGCTTCCTGACCTCAATAATAGAAACCTATATCATGCTTCGACTATGCTTACTGGACTAAGATTTGAATTTCTCAAAACAGAATACAATTCTTGCATGCCTTACCCTATTCAAATTTAGATATGAACACAGACTATATTTCAATATGTTATTCCTGCCACTTGTCTGGTTTTTTGACAAATGCCAGGAACTAACGCCAGAACAAGGTTTAAAGATAAATTCTATAATCTATCGGTATCATTTCCAAATACCATCTAGGCTGCGTCATAAGAAATATTGTAACTATTCATTCTTAATTTCTAGAGTTATCTGTTCTTAATGCCCAACCTCTATCTCTGTGATGTTTATAGCGAATTCCATGGTAGAGTAGATGCAGTCGTTCTGGTTCTGAAGCTCTCAAGCTCATAAATGATAATCTCATGTCAACAGATCAATACCTCATCTTTAGCTCACACTAATTCGGGGCCAACTATCAAGATAAGCAGTAGTTACATCACTTCACCTCTGACAAGCAAAGAGAAATGATTTACAGATAACAAATGGAGGATTCATAAAACAATTTCGCCAAGACCTGGGTTTCTAACCACTTTAAACATAACCAGAGAGGTGAAAAGCACCGAACTTGAAATCATTTTCAGTCTTCTTAGAAACCTAAGCTATATATCCATGCTAGATTTTTTATGAGCAGTGCTCAAAAGCTATAACACCTGTGTACAGTTTAAAACAAACAACAAACATCGCCTAAAGCATATACAAACAAAATAACAAAGTAATTCACATGTTCAGTTTCCATATTAACCTCAGCATTCATGATGTTTGAAAGTACAAACTAAATGCACATACCGATATTAGGCCCTTTAGGATACAACTGACGAACACCCTGTTCTTCTAGACCTGGAAGCACATCATCAGTCTACAAGATAGTTAGAAGAAGGTTAGAAAAGTTAAATTTCTCCATTTTATTATACTACTTAATAAGAAATAGCCTTCTCCGGCTACAGTAAATAGTAATTTAGGTCAACATGATAAGAACGTCCCTCATATCAGTCTATGGGACTTGCACATTCACACCAGGAGGAATGTTTGATTGCTGAGGTATTGCGAACGTGACTTGGGATTTATGATTCTAAATTTGCAAAAGAAAAAGGGTTATGAAAATGAGATTTCCTTCTCCCCGGCCCTCTATGATTTTTAAATTTATATTCTTCTGTTTCTTCTAATCTTAGTATCCTCTAATTATTGCAATCCCCAAATACCTATTTCCATGGAGAACACAAAGCCTAGGAAAAGCGAAAAGCCTTCGAGGAATATCATATTTAAGTACTATGAGTCTATGATTAATTAATAAGCAAGAGAAGGATGGATGAAACAGAACAGTTCATAATATCGCATACATAAGAAGAAAAAATATTCAGACATAGAAGTGAGGAATTGAGGATACCGTGTAGCTGGCCCCATAGAGGAGGTAGGGGCCCTGAATAGGAGGAGGCGGGGCGGGACAGGAGTCGGGGTCCTGGGAGTAGTTTTTGTAGAGCCTGTAAAATGGTGGCGGCGGTGGATAAGTTGCCGTGGCCATTGGATTATTGGAGATGCCGATGTTCAGTGTTACAGAAAGAGGTGGATCTGGTCAAATTTGAGAGAGACGATGAACAAATAGTCAGGATTCGAGAAACTCACAACTAACATTTTGTGAACTTCATGAATATGGTAGTCATTAAGCAAAAAAATATTTGATGCAGCAGATATTACAGACTTTGAGCTCAAATATTGTGTTGAGGCACATATGCAATCACATCAGTGGCGCTTGGGGAAATTATAATTTCAACTCAACCTAATAATTCCTTGTTTCTCCAAAGTCCAAATAAAGACTAGTGTTCTCAACACAACAAAACCACAGTATGACGGAAACAGGAAACTCTAAGCAGGAGAGCACTGAATTAATCATCAAATATAGTAAAAGAAAATCCAAAGATTACCCTTAATTGTTAATTCCGAGCAATGAGGTGAAAAATTCACTGATTGAAACATAATAGGGAAATAATACCTTACAAAAAAAAAGAGATCCACCTAGGGCTTGGCTGCTTGGATTGAATGGATTCTTGGAAGTTAGAAGAAAGGCCGACGGCGGAGAAGCACCGACGGTGAGAGTGGGGTGGCGACGCCGGCGAGTGGTGGTCGTGAGAAAGAGAGTTCGAGTTCGAGTTCGAGCCGATGACTTCTCAAATTGAAAAAACTTCTTAAATTTCACTTTTCTACCCACACAAAAACAGATAAATAAATAAATATACTGTTTTATCTTAAATATTTTCAATAATGCCACCCTAGAAAATCCCCAAATCCAAAACCCTCAAATTATCACCTTTTCTACCTAATTCTTCAATTCAAAGTCTGAGGTCTTCCTCAAAGTGTAATGGGCAGCTTAAAGCTCAAGTTTTCTCAGCTGGGACTGCAACAGAGGCCTAGGATTCCGACTTATCCTCACACGCTCAGAATCACTTGCGGGGGTCTCAGAAATGGCCCCAGAAAACCTATGTGGAGGACGCGAGTGCTCTCATACGAAGCCATTCATGCCGTTCAATCCTTGAAATTGGCGCAAAATTCGCCTTCTAAATTGGAGCAGGTGTTCGGCACTAAGCTCAGCAGGCTTCTGAAGGCTGATTTAGAGGATACATTGGCCGAGTTGCAGAGGCAAAACGAATTGGATTTAGCCCTCAAGGTATGTATGTTGTGTCATTGACAATCTTTGTTGAAGTTCTATTTTTGTTTTGTGCCTGTGCTGGGATTGATTATAGATAATTACTGTTTAGGGGCTGAAAGTGTTATGAACATTTTTTTTTTTTGGCTGAAAATTCTATTGTTGAATGGAAATCGAAAGGAAGAGAGGGGTTTTGTTTCAGTCATTTAATCATTTTGTATCATCTTTTTCAAAAAAAAAAAAAAAAAAAAAGGTTAGGTCATCATCTTGTTGGGACCCACTATCAGCTGTTTTAGTCCTTCTTGCTTGGGGAATAAGCTATCAGTGCTGAGCATCATTTTCTACTATCATCCCTCTCTCTCTCCATCTCTCGTCTCTCAGTTCTCCCTCACTTCCTTACAGTAGTTCTTCACAATTTGCACAAATCAAACACTTGTTTACTATCATGGCGGAGGGATCTAGTCTCGAGGAGCTGCAAGTAGAGCCGGTCACGGTTCCGGTTCCACCCGGGAGGAACCGGAACCGCACCGCCGGTTACGACGGTTCCTCCCCCGGTTCCGAACCGCCGGTTCCGGTTCCGGTTCCAACCCGGTTCCGGTTCCGAACCGCCGGTTCCGGTTCCGGTTCCCGGTTTTTTTTTTTTTTTTTTTTTTTTCAAACTTCATTTATATTGTTTCAAGTTTAATTGTAAGAGCATTATAATCGAAAACCGTAAAAGAAATTTATAAAAAAATTGGAAATATAACAAATAAGATGATTATTCAATTTTTTTTTATTTACTTAACTTACCTTTGAAGATCACATTTTGATTTCAAAGGCCGAGCCTCGTTAAAACCTCAATGAGGAAAAAGAGTACTCGTCTAAGATTTGACGGTTAAAAAGATTACATTTACATGTTATCGAAATCAAAATCATCGTCGAACTCGTCAGTTTCTACTTGAGAGGTGTCGGTGTCAGTTCCGGCGTCCGTGGTGCTTAGTGGATCATCTTGAAAGACCTCCTCCCATTTGTTCTCTTGCTCTCGGCATATGATATGAAATTATGAATTGATAATTAAATATGCAATGTTCATTCAAATTTAACATGTTATCATTAATTCATTATTAATTGGAATGAAAAATTACAAAATTGACACTTCATTTTGTCTTCTTCATGAATTGGATAATTTATTATCTTTATGTAAATCACTAAATTGTATATTTTGTCATCTTCAATTCATCATCATCATGTGACATTGTTAATTGAATATTTTGTCATTTTTATATGATTTGGTTTTTTGTTTAAATATTTGAATTTAAAGTTTTGACATTATCACAACTCACAAGTGCACAACATCACTAGGCTACTATATTTTAACTTTGAATGAATAGAAATCACATATGTATGTAGTTTTATTCATTTGTACTTTTTTTCAATTTGAATTATAACTTAACAATGAAAAATCTCTTTCATTTTATAATTTGTACATTAAGAATTCATTAAAATGGATGTATAGTTGTATACTAATAAAATGATAGATCAAATAATTAGTATGAAATTTATACACATACAAATAAAATCTAGAAATTAAAAATTAAAAAAAAATTAAAAAAAAAATCCCGGATCGCCGGTTTTTAACCGGAACCGCCGGTTCGGAACCGCCGGTTCCCGGTTCCGGAAGAATGGAACCGGAACCGCACCGCCGGTTCCGACGGTTCCTCAGCCGGTTCCGAACCGCCGGTTCCGGTTCCGGTTCCGGAACCGCCGGTTCCGGTTCGGTTCCCGGTTCGGTTCGCCGGTTCCGGTTCCGATGGCCGGCTCTAGCTGCAAGTGGCACAGAAGAAACTATACCAGTTTCTTCAAGTGGAAGCTGTGAAACGCCAAGCAGCAGAGATCAAGTTACAGGAGCAGATGTTGGAAATCAATGGTAAATATGAAAATCTCGCAAGAACCTTAGCTGCTACACAATTACAGTTGTTTGATTTGACCACCCCATTTCCTAGCATTGATTTCCCTAGGTTTGATGGCTCTAACCCCAGAGCTTGGATTTTAAAATGCAACAACTACTTTAGATTGATTCCCACTATACCTGACAATCAGAAGGTTAGTTTGGCTTCGATGCATTTTGATGGGAAAGCATTAAATTGGTTCCATAGCTTAGGACTGAGCCTATGGGAAGGGAGTTGGGGGCAGTTTCTGGAGATCTTTTCAGCTAGATTCGAGGACCTCAAGGAATATAAGATAATAGCAGAGTTTAACAAGCTGAAACAGACTGGTACTTACGCAGATTATGTGGAGAAATTTGAAGAATTAAGAGCTTGCATGCTTTTGCGTAGTCAAAGCATGTATTCAGAGGAATACTTTGTAGCGAGCTTTATAAGTGGGTTAAGTGAAGACTTGCAAGCTTTTATTAACATCTTTGAGCCTTCTACCTTGCAACAAACGATTGAATTAGGGAAGGAGCTACTACAGAAACTTGATGCTATTGTTAAGAAGTTTAAAACCCCTGTTAAATCCTTCTCCAGTCTGTCCTCTATCTTCATGAAATTACCTAGACATGCTCCAGAACCTCCTAAAAAAATGTTGACAGCTGCTGAAATGGCTGCTAGAAGGGACAAAGGGCTGTGTTATAACTGTGATGAGGCTTTTGTGATTGGCCATAGATGCAAACAGCGAATTAGCTACATCATGATGACTGAGGAAGAGGAGTTATCATACTTACAGGAAGTGGAGAGGCCTATTGTGTTCGAAGAAGCCCAAACTCATGCCATGGAGGAAGGTGGAGCTACAACTATGAGGTTCGTGGGTGAGGTAGATGGACATAGATTGCATGTTCTTATAGTTAGTGGAAGTACTCTGAGCTTCCTACAGGAAGACATGGCTAAGAGGTTGGGGTGCAAAGTTATTCATGACAAGCCCTTACTAGTGACGTTAGCGAATGGGAAGAAGTTGGTGAGTACTCAGAAAGCTGCTGATTTTAAATGGGTTGTTCAAGGGAATAAATTTACTTTATCTCCTAGATTGTTGGAAATTGAAGGTTGTGACCTAATTCTAGGTGGGGATTGGCTAAGATTTTGCACCCCTGTTGATCTAGATTATGAACAGATGACATTCACAGTTACCTTAAAGGGGAAGAGAGTCAAGTTGCAGGCAATAACCTCCATCAGTGGCTGTGAAATGATCACTGGACCCACCCTGTTTACGATGCTCCATTGTGAACTTTCTCAGATCGGAGAAATTTTTGAATGGAAATCAAAGGGATTTAGAGTTCACGAAGCAGAAAAAGGGAGAAAATTGAAGTGAAGGTTCCTATCTTGGAGAGTGAGGCGCTCATGTCCACCGAGCATGTGTCCTAATCGAGTCCTCTCAAAATGGAAGAAAGGCTTGGCTCCTGTTATAAGCTTTTGTTCAAGCTTGTTCCTGTTTTAGTTATTTTGTTTATGGTATTTAGATTTTCTTTTTAATTAGCTGAGTAATTTTCAACCAAGTACGCAACTGTCTAGTAAGGGACCATCATCAGCTGTTTAGTTCTTCTCGCTTTGGGGAAAAGTTATAAATAAAAAATATAATTTTCTCCTACATATGCTTCATCTGTAAATATCATTAAAAACTGAATTTCCATGTATAATAGTCCTTTCTCTACTTCTATATTCATTAGCTCTGTTACTTGCATTTTACACTTTTTGAATTAGCTTATAATCTAAAATGTCTAGGTGGCAGGTTTTTAATTTTGTGAGGAAAGAGACGTGGTATGTACCAGATCTATCTCTGTTCAATGACATGATATTGATGGTGGGTAAGCGCAGAATGATTGAGATGGTTGAACAACTCTTCGTAGAACTCAAAAATGAAGGCCTGGAACCCGATGCAAGAACCTATACTGAACTGATTGGAGCATATTTCAAAGTTGGAATGGTGAATAAAGCAATGGAAACATATGAGTTGATGAAGGCTTCAGGTTATGTGCCAGATAAGTTAACACTGACAATATTAATCAGAAATCTTGAAAAAGCTGGTGAAGGAGCCCTTTCAGATACTATCAAGAAAGAATGCGCTGAGTATTTTGATTACCCCGACAAGTTTCTTGAAGAAGTTGAAAAGAAGCATGTAAGTAACCATTACCTTTAATCTTACCTTTTATAGGTGGTGATTTTTCTTTTTTCTACATCCTGTTTGCTTAAATAAGATACTGTTTCATCGTTTTGAAAGTATAGTTGACCACTAGTATACATGAGTTTGATCATATAGGTTCTAGTACCATCTTTTATACCTTTTTACATGCTATATTTGGATGAGAGTTTCTATTAGTCCATTCCCTCTATATGTCAGAGGATAGCTACCCTTTTGGAGCACCATGGCTAAATTCTGCTATAATTATGAATTTAAACAGTGTTTGAGATTCTTGAGTGAGAATTCTGAAAATGAGTAAACCATAATAATGAATTAAGAGGGTTTGGATGCAATATGTTCTTGCAGAGTGTTCTTAGAAATTGTTGCAGAATATGTGCTGCATTTAATGATTTTCATTTCAATCACTATGAATGCTAAGAAGCTTTTCTACACACACTCTTTATTGGACTTAGCACTGTGTTCAAATATCGGAAAAGTTATTACCAAATCCTTTTCCACGGGCCGTATACATGCTTACTACCTGTTTTAAGTTTTCTATTTACTGTACCTTGTATCAGATTCCGAGTCTCGGTCTTGGTGCTATGCTATGTCTACCCTGTAACGGACTGCTAATTTTCCTTCAATCATTAGTGGATTTTACTTTGATCTGCCTCCTCATGATTTCCTTTACAACATATCATATGAACATTTTTTTTTGGTTCCGCGTCTTTGTCTCATATGAGATGTCTGCCTTTTTTGCAGCCGAGGAGGAAGAAGCTCGTTATCATCTGAACGTGTCTGTTTTGCTTTTGTTTGCTTCACTCGGAGCCGAACCAATTTTGTTCTGTCCTTCCATCGCCAATGGATTGGAAGAATTTGGCTGATTTACTTTTATCTTTTTCATTTAGAAGGCAGTCTCTATTTCTTTAGGAGGGTAGAAAGTTGCAAATGTATTTCGGTTAATTACAAAGGGTCCTGCATTCTTGCTATTATAGCTCATGTGAACTATAGATAAGTTTGTAAATTTTCGATTTTTTTTTTTTTTTTTTTTTGGTGTTCAATAGTAGCAATATATAAAATTTAGGTTGTATCGCTCTTGACAAGTTTGAGTTCGAGCCATTTTGAGTGTGTTTGTGTTGTATTAAAAAAAAAAAAACGAAAATACTAGCATACACAACCGAATCAACTGATACACCGTTCATTCTGTAAATACAAATATAAATTACTGAGCATCAGAATAAGTAGATCCAAAAGTTACAAGTTATACCACATGTTTTTTACAACTGTTAACGAAAGGTGAAATTAGAGCAGATTACAAGATAATACAGCATAATTCCCTCATAGGAAACGCCACGCAAACAACAAAATTCAGTTAAAAATCACGAAAGCAAGGAACAAATTAAAGGGAAAGAAACAGTGAATATGAGTAGTCAGTCAACCAGCTAAATGACTTGGTGAATTATTGAACATGGTGTGCCACATATACGCTTGGGAAAGGACCATCTCTAGTTCCACATCGGTCCAGTTATGCGTAGGAAGGTGCTGGAGAAACATTACCATCTCCTGAAAATCGAGCCTCCGTATCTTATCCGACCACTACAATCATACAAATAAACACGAAAGCTCAAATATTAAGTTATCAGAAGCCTAATTAGAATGCTATGAGTTTCATTTTCAAATCGTATTATCATCATGAAATAAAAGCAATACACAAAATATACAAAGTGGTCTTACCGTCAACAGAAAGCTGGCAGATATGTAGACAAGAAAATCTGGTAGTGCATCCCCTTCAGCAAGATATGTGTCCCATAGACGTGTAACGAGGCCAAAAGGAATCTGAAGACGCCATTATAATGTTCATAGTTGATACAGAGTTTATGATAAGGTAATGTAAATATCGATGTAATACTTTCAAGTTAGTGACATCACAGGTTTCATCACTATACTAAACTAAAATAGCATTAAAATGTAAGGCTCCAAACCTCGCGGATAAGAAGGCAATTGAACCAGCGGAAAGCAAATTGAAGAAAATCGAGCCCCTGCTCCTCTATGTGCTTTAAAACAGGTTCTGATACATTTAGAGAAACAAACAAGTTAATCGGTACATCTAAACTGAACCAAAACTAACTTTTTCATCTAATAATCACACCAAGTCGAAATTGGAGCAACAAAACATTCAATGCATGTGGATTACATATTGCAAGATAGAAAGCGAGCACAATGTAAAGGGATCAAGTATAAAGATTATACCATCAATCCTTCTAACCAATTCCTTCAGCTTGAACACAAGACGTTGGATTCCTGGCTGGGCGAATGTGTAATGGTCTTGCATACCATCAAGTAGCTTTGATAGACACCAATAACTATCAGCTTCTACATTTAACATTTTGTCATGAGAAAGGTCAGCCATTGACCAAGTGTCAATACTACCCTCCAAGTATTCTGATAAGAAAACTACTAAGAAAGGTGTCGCAAGATCGTTTATTCCTTGCACGTAACCACTTGCAGGATGCCGTATAGCCCTTGAATGGGAAAAGAATAGCATTATTTATTATGAAATTTGATAAGGATGATCAAAGGAATTAAGGAAACAGCACAACGATTGATGGATGCGTCAGTTATCATCACTAATCACTATTATCATCGTGTGGTTGCATCTCTCATAAAGATAAATATCATGTAACGGTCCCAGTAAAAGCAAAAATATGTTTTAAGCTCAGTCCCATGATGACAATCAGATTATCAGATAAACATAAACATCACGTAAAATTCCTATGGAAACTCTGTACTCCCATTGATCTATAGATATAAGGAATCAGTATTCAGGCAATTCACTGCTGCCAAATTTTACCATAATTTCAGCGAAGGGTTGATAATTTAGATTTCGATATCTAACTTGAAAATTTTCTGCAGTCTTAGTGTCATTTTAATGTAGAATACAACTCTATCAGTAAGTATCGAGTAATGTCACATACAAACCAGGAACATGATTAATGAATTCTTTATCCATCCACTCTCTTGCACCCAACAAAGATACTATTGCCAAAAGATCAGCAAGAAATATACTAAAATTCAAAAGAACTTTTTTCCAACAAGAGTTACCGAACCTAGATCCTCCAGTGATCCAACATATATCCTTCGATCAAATCATGTCTTTCAAATTTCAACAAAAGAATACTCAAGGTTAGACTAGATTTGAGGAGTATGCTAAGAAGCTCATTCATACACTTTCCATACATTAATTGCTAGGAACATTTCTCATATCTACGCTGCCGTCATACTCTACAGTAAGATCTGTTCATTGAATGCAAGATCTCATCACATATGTTTCTATAACAAACAGCTATCGCATAGCTGTAATCTAGGGTTACTGTTAAATTACCTAATGTACAACACGGGAGCAACTTAAGCATAAATAATGCTATATTACTGATTTACTGTAGTATACTCTAAATATGTTCCAGTCTATTTTCCAATTTCCTTTTTTATTTTATTTTATTTTATTTCTATATACTAGCCGCAAAATAGTCATTGTGATTCGTCATGCATAATCCTGGCCTGTATTGCCACCAAAAAAATTACTGAGCACCAAAGAATCATTTGGGGTTACAGATGCATCCAATCACATGTAGTAACAATTAAATTGAGAATTGAAGGTACGTGGAATTATAATTTATTCTAGACAGACATCGTCTGGAATCATCCTTTATAAAATAGAAATGTAAAACAAGTTTCCTTCACTAAGAAAGAGTCTACCATTAAGATGCTCATAGAGAAGAGCAGACAATCACCAATAAAATCCAAAAAAGATGCAATATTAGATCAAGAAAGTGCATCTAACCACGTATAAAGTATTCGCTCCAATGACTTTTGAACTTCTGCTTGTTGAAAGAAAGACAGATCAGGTACAGTTCTGGGACAATCAACGCCAATCTAACAAGTGCATGGGAAAAAAATAATTGAGTATATAATAATGCACAGGGCATAACAAGAATCATAAAAAAAAATATCTAGAATTATAAGACCTGACGAAGCATGGTAATCTCTTCGTCTGTGCGCTGCGTATCAGGAATATCATAATATTGTGCAACATGATCAAGATACTCCATACGCTTTCTTTTCAGAATTCCCTCCCTTCTATCTGAATTAGAGGGTGCATATCCCTGTTGTCAGTTCATCTTTAAAGTTCAAATATCTAATAATAAACTAAAACTTGGCATCATAAGCCTTAACAATCATAAGATAAAAATAAAAGGTCAACCAACAAGTGTTCCATTAATTGATGCAAAAGTTCCTAGAAAAAATGAAAATTAGACTTCTGCAGCATCACCAAGTTTTTAGCCCAAAATCCGAACTAAGAATACAAATACACAATATGCACACTCAGACTATTTCATCTTAGATGATATATATTAAAAATGGATGTCACGATTCCTTTCAGCTACTTATATTAAGAAGATATTTAAAAGCATCTTCAGAAACTTTTGCTCAAAATTTCTGGCTGGGAGCTGAGATCTGTCACCATTCCCTTAAAGGATCATCATCATAGGATATCGGACTAATTCAAAAATGACCAATTATGAATTCTCATACCACGAGGAGCCTCCACACAGTTGGACGCAAATAGGGAGGCACACCGCTCCATGCTAATTCACGTAATTTTTCTGCATTAAATCAGTAAAAAGAAAAGCACTAAGAGAGTGAGGGAAGATAGCCATGAGAAACGTTCAACTTAAAACACAACAATAAGGCTGAAAATCTCCCACTCATGGATTATAATGTTAAGAACTATCAAATTGATTTCCTTTCATAATACAAATTGATATTCACGTGAGCAGCCATGTTTCTTAGTGAAACACATAAGAAGCATGAAGAGATGTGGCTATCTGGAAATTGAACCAGATTTTGTACAGTTTACTAACAATATGGAAGATGAGAATTTTACCAGTTTCACATAAACAAAACTTTTAATTTCTTTATATTTACCTAACTTCTTTGGATGGAAAACAAGAAAAGTACCCACCTAAGATCACAGAGGATCCAGATAACTCTTTTGTGAACTTCATTAGCCGAGCAGAATCCGAAGCTCTAGCTCCCATATTGGACTTAGGGATCTCTTTTGATGAGCTTTCACTGCTAGTGCTTGAAGATTTTGTTAAGTTAACTGAAGAACTAGCATTTATGCTGCTTCTGTTTTGAAGTTCAACCTAGAAAGATGAAAGCAATCAATCAGCAAGTCAAAAGATTTAACTTTAAAGTTTCATTTAATCTTATCAAACCAAAGGGCAACAAAAGTGGATACCTCGGTCCATCTATCCACTTGCTCATCATGATCTCTATCACTTTCTGGAAATTTCTTCTCAATGCTCGGAGAATGCAAAACCGATGGATCCAGAGGCTCTGATCTCCGACTAATCAATATCTTACCAGGGAAGCTACGGCCCTTGAGCAAACTGCACATAAGAAATAAACTTATAATCTAATGACACCATATTTTGATATCAACCTTTCTTGTACAGTTCATATTGAACACAGAAAGTTAATCTAAGCTAAAGCAGATACCTAATCAATTACTAAGAGATAATTAAGAAAAATACTGGGATAACCAAATCTTATTACCACTAACACTTAACAAACTTCAGGCAGTTTACGGAGTCATAATCGAGCAATTACAAAAAGGAAATGATCTAACAAGTGAGCCAACTAAGAATTGCATATTCAGTTACACTAAATTCATCCGATCAGATCTTTTAAACTTTGAACTAGCAATCCAATTGCAGTTTAAAGTATAAACTATCAAAACATACACAACACTGAACACCTCAAAGTTCCATGATCTAAATATTTTACTAAAATTGCACTGACTAATCACAAAATTGACCAAGAACTGATATTCCCACAATCCCATTACCAATTTGGTGGAGATTCTCATTCGGAAACTCATAAAAGGTTAAACACTGCACGAATTTTATGAAAAAACGCAAAATTGGGAGTTACAAAAATAATGAAACCATGGGTACTTCGCGAAAAAGGATGCCCAGCAAATGAACACTAGATCTAAAACAGTGATACACATACCCTTGAACATTTCTAAGAGTTTGATTGAATCTTGAATCAATAGATGGCGGTGAAGAAGAAGCTTCTTTGTTTCTGTCATCGTCTCTACTGCTGTAGCTGCTGCTGTTCTTCATGGCTTTCGGGCTTTCTAGATTTCCGCTAAAACCATCATAGATTTGTTGCTGTTTTGAAGAAAATCAATCGTACCAATTATCGCTGGAACTCCGCTGTTTGATCGGCGTGGATTGGAGTAATTTTTGCTGAATTCATTTTTCTTTTTCATTTGTGAAGTGTGTTTACATAAGCTTTTTTATTAACCGTTTAATGGTTTCGACATTTTTAGCCAATATTATGTCCAACTGAGAAATTTCTTTCCTTTTTTATTCCCTTTCTTCCACATGAACTAACAATAATAATAATAAAAATGCCTTGTGGGTTATATTAGAATTTAATATAAGTGGATATTAAAAAAAATATATATTGAAATGAATTTTAATTGACTTTTGAAGTAAAAGAATGTTTAATAAACCAATAATACCTCTTAATTGGTACCCAATCAATACTGTGTTGATATTATGATGATTTTCGAAGATACCAAATAATATTCCACTGTGTTCGATTTGAATATTTGAATTAAATCTTAAAATTATTTTTCTACTTAAGCGATCTAGTTTGAGAAATCACCATATCATATAACTCGAAGAGTTAAGAGCATTACAATCATGCTAACACATTTTAAATTAGAAATATATTGTGCTCATCCATGTGGGAGTTTATGAATGTAAGAAAAATATAGTACTACTATTAAATTTATTAATTGAACAAATTCTTTGACTCTCCTACTTCCTCCTCCCCGCGAGGAACATTCCGACTTTTCTCCATAAATTCTTGTAGAGTGGTGGAAATACGTGTAAAAATTGAGTACTCTTTTGAGATAAAATATGCAATCCAAAGCGAGCATGTGGTTTAGGAGTGAAGGATTTAGAGCTTTTTAACAAGGCTTTGTTTGGAAGTGGCTTTGGCAGTTTTTTTTTTACTGACAAAGAAAGTTTGTAAGACTGTAAGAGTGATAGTCTTTGTACGGTAGGCCGGATAAGGGGGAAAATGGTATCCTTTCTTTGAGTCGGAGAATGAGTTGGTCTAGATAGTGAAAAGATGTGATTAACAACGGGATGGAGGTTGAAGGAGCCTGTTTTGAAGAAAAAAAATAAATAAATTAATTAATTAAAAAGACGGATTGGAAATGCTAGAGATACTAGCTTTTGGGAGGGGATTTGGGTTGGAACTCTTCCCTTAGAGACCCCTTCCCAAGACCATATCATCTCAGTTTATAGAAGGAGAACAATATTAGGGAGATGGGTGAATGGGAAGATGGGGTGTGGGTCTGGAAATGTGTGTCCAAGAGGAAGCTTTGATCTACAAGTTTAAACCAATGGAAGACTTGTATGATGGCCGGTATTGGAAGGACAATTCGACTGGAATCTATCAAACTAATGACGCATATTCAATCTTGAAATCTCTTAGAGATGGAGATTCTACAAAATTTTTGCCCCCTTTAAAGCAACTACAATAGCATGGAGACTACTCTGGAACAAACTTCCAACAAAGAAAAATCTATGTCACACGAAGGTGCTTGAATCAAAGGAAGATGTGAAATGTGCCTGCCGACAACAAGTGAAATCCGTTCCTCATTTCTTTTATTGAATGTCAATTGGCGAATTATATTTGTTATGAGCTACATAATTGATGTAGTATTTCGGTTGTGCCACATTACTGTGTGAGAGAACACTTCATTCAAAATTGTGGCTTGTTTTGAGATTTTGAAAGGGATTAAGTTTGCAAATAGCTTATGAATTTGTGTGGTTTGGGTGCTTTGGAAATGGAAAAATGAAGTCATTTTTGAGAATGTTAATTGGGATTGAGAGAAGATTGTTGTCGAAATTAATGGTCGACTTTAGAGCTGGTGTATGTGGAATAATGAAAGTCCGTCAAATTTTATTTTTACAGAGTGACTATCTGGATCTCTCTTTGTTTAGATAGTCCTTGATTGCCCTTTTAATCTATATTGTTGTAGATACTACGATACTTGTACTTTGGTTTCGGTCTTTTTGAATAAATTTTTACCTTATTGAAAAAAAAACTTGAATTCATCTTGACAAGTTGTTATTGTGCTGACATAAAAGTTATCAAATTAATTAGTGTCCAACTAAGATATAATGTGTGAGTATCCGGCTAAGCTTATAAGTCCTTTAATAAAATTTTACTCTTGAAAAGTGTTTTGACATAATAACCTCTTAAAAAATTTATAAGGGTGTGCTTGACTGAGCATATAAGCTCCTTAAAACAGTTCATAAGAATAAACTGATCTACCCAAACATATTTCTCCATCTTATAAGCTTTTGAAGATCTTATCATTTTATAATTAAGCTTCTTTAAAAGCTGAGCCAAACACCCTTTAAATTCTTTACGAGTAATCGTATAAGCTGAGGATACTTTATAAACTTTAAGTGCTTATAAATTCTTTAAACATGCTTAGCCAAATACCCTCTAAATTATATACGAGTAATCGTATAAGCTTTGAGGATACTTTATAAACTCTAAAAGTGCTTATAAATTTTTTAAATATATTTAGCCAAACACTCCATGAATCTCTATATATAAGTTTTATTTGGGGTATCTATTACATGGATCGTCATATTCTCATAGTTTTCCATTCGCACAACTCCCATTTCATTTCATGGATCCTCTACATAGACACATGAGCTTTGGCCTTATGATCCAAGAAATGGAATAAATTGTTCAGAAATATTGCACTAATTCATATTCAAGAAAGGACCATCCCAACTATGAATGAGATTGATCTTTTGTTCTATCAGCAGCCTTTCTCATTTTCTTTGTATGTTGTCAGATGGGATAAGATTGTTTAATTTATAAATCTAACCAAGTTCCAAACTTAGCTGTGTTGTTAGTAAGTTTTATAATTATATGAATATGAACCAGATCAAGTCAGAAGAAAGTCTTAATCTTTATACTTGTTTCTCTTGTCTCTTTCCCTTTCTTTTTTCTTTTTTTTTCCTCTTTTGCTAACTAATCTGAGGCCCCCATTTAAGTGTCATACATGAGTAAAACTTTATTCCCAAATATGTGTCTTATCACATGTATTGATGTAAAAATTAGTTTAAACTACCAAATTAATTTAATACCTGTCATCACTACAAACTTTTTATTTTATCAAATTTTTATGTAATAATTAGAGGTAAATAAGTAAAACTGTTCACTTCCTTAATTTATGTGTTTTTGATGATTTAGAACACTTAAAAAAGACGAAGAGAGTATTATCAAATCACAACATGTTTGAAATTCTGATCTCAATCACAACGATGAATCTCAACATTAACCAAAATCAAAGCAACCTACCAAAATGCCACTCTTTTGGCATCATGAATTGCTGAATTTGGAGTAAATCATAAGCCATTTATTTAACTCATTAAAAAATACTCCCTCCGTCCTCCATTTCTTGACCCTTATACTATTCGGCACGCATTTTTACCGAAACTTAGTACGAGTTTTAAAATATTTTTTCTTTTAAGGGATAGTACGACACTCGTAGTATCCCGTAAAAAAAATAATACTTCAAAATTATATTTTAAAACTCGTATTAAATTTCAGTGAAATGCGTGCCGAAAATTTTTGGGTCAAGAAATGAAGGAATGGAGTAAAAGGTAAAGGAGGAATAGCCCCACTTACAAGCAAACTTTTGCAGACATATTGTACTACACACCATGTGAATAAAGTCATTCACAAAAGAAACTAAACTATGCAGCCCTCATTTCCACCTCACCCTTTACAATTATGTCACCTTTGCTTTTCCAATTTTCCAGCTCCAAAGCTCTGCACATGCACCATTACCACCTTTTTTAAAACTACTTTGCACCTAAAATAAATCTAATCTCAACTTAAAATAGCCTAATCAAGCCACAAAAATACTTAATTTATAGTACTATATTTATTCAAGATTCCATTATTTCCATATGGGATAATTTCATCATCTATTATATAGCTGACATTGCTACTTTTTCCCTTCTTTTCTTGTAGACATAACCATAAAATTTCTTCAATTTTGAGAAAAAAAATTATAAAAAACTTTCTTGGGACTATATTGTTTGGTCTGAGATGGGCATAACTGGTGAGCTTGTTAGAAGTGTCTTCTCCAAAAGCCATGTAAGTGTTTTATATAAATATAATTATACTCAAAGAAATCAAGAGTTTTTTCATTTCAATTGGTAAAAATTGGGTTGCATTTAGGGTCATGGCTCAGGGAAGAGGAAATGGAGCAGCTCGGTTCGATCGTACTTGTGCGGAGACGAGCAAAGCTCGATTCTCGCGGCTGATGATTCCGCCTCCGTCGGGAATTCGACTCTGACGGAGGCGGAATTCGTTTCCTTTCGTAGCAATGTGGCAACAGACAAAAGTACGGAGACCCGGGAATGTTCTGCTGCAGAGGAAGATACAGCTTCCGAGGCTACAGTGAATCAGCCTCTGCAAGAAAAATCCAACTTGAATGAAGGAATCAGCAGCAAGGACAAGGAGAAACAGAATTCAACTTACAAACTCTTCCAACAAGAAGATGCTGCGTTGACCATTCAGTCAGCATTTAGAAACTTTATGGTCAATATATATAATAAATACATCTCATTATATTTCTATGCATGGCTTTCTTCATAAATAAGTAGTTGGTGATTCAGTTTAAGAAAAAAAAATCAGAAATATGATGAAATTATGCATATTTATCTGGATTAGAAATACTTAAATGCTTCAAACCTTAGGCGAGGAGGGCTGACGTGGTAAAGACATGTGATGACGTGGAGGAATCTATAGGCACATCGGTTGAAGTTCAAACTGGGAATTCTTCTCATATTTTCTCAATCAAGGAGGAGAGTGACGACACGCGCCACACCATACGCCGTAGAACTGGAGCTCAAGTACTCAAAATTCAGGTACTACAATTCTAGTATTCTACACAAATGCAAGCAATATATCTTGATTATATTAATATTTAGTTAATTATATCGAATTTGACTGCATTTTTAATTTTATATTAAAAATGGAATAGGAAGATTGGGATGATAGCACCGTGAGCAGTGTGATATCCAAGATGAGGATGCAGAACAAGCTCGAGGCAGCAACGAGGCGGGAGAGGGCTCTCGCCTATGCTTTCTCACAACAAGTACGTACATTCGCACATAAAAATAATCTTGAACACTGATTACTACTATGGACTAATTACTATGTCACTCTGTTCAGCTAAGAATATGTTCGAAGAAGCAGAGCAGTGCGAATGGCGAGGAAGCGAACATGGGGTGGAGCTGGCTGGAGCGATGGATGGCAGCTCGACAGCCGGAGATTAACTTTGTCAACGAAGAAAGCAACAAAACATTAGTAAGGAAGAGTTTTCTTGATGGAGCAGCCATGGAGGAAGAAAGCTGTGGATCCAATGAAGTTTCTTCATTAGTTGAAGTATGTAATTTGCCCAAGAATCTTCCAAAGCCAAGCAACAAGGGTAGGAGTCAAGCTAAGAGAAGTTTCTCTAGGCACAACTCTACATCAAGCCACTTGAGCCCAAGAGAATCAAAGGTGAACTTAAAAAAAAATAAAAAAAATAAATAACTAAATAAATAAATATTATGGATTTATTGTAATTGTTAATTTTGCAGGATGAGAAGGAGAAGGAGAAGGAGAAAGGGAAGAGACAAAAGCAGCCTGGGATTAAGAGAGATGTGAAGAATGCAACAGCTGCTGAAGTGGCATTGCTGCAGCATGAGACAGAACAGTGATTTTTGTTGAATTTTTGGATTTCATCAAGATTTTTAATTAATTTGTATATATGTTATGTGTCGTTTGTAACTCTGTTTGTTGTCTTCTTCTTGTATATTTTGTGTGATCGAAGAATAATATATGTATGATATTTCTTCAATGTTCTAATAAATCTAAGAAAAAATAATTGAAGCGAATGAGTAATTTAGAAGCAACAAAAGATTAACCAACGTTTAAAGCATGCATATATAAACTAAAAAAAGTCCACATATATCAACGGCAAAAAGAGTTGTACATTATTATTTTTTATTTTTTCAGGGGAAAAAAGAAGGCATTTGAGTGATTTTATCGATATCTAATTGTAAAAATAAATAAAGATATATTATGGGTCATATTAGCCCATAGGTCTCGGGCCTTTTCAGCCCATAGCCCGAGAGGCATGCCGATACTGGGCCGGGCCAATTTTGAAAACATTATATAAAACTTCACTATTGTAACTTGCAAGCATTTCACGTAGCACGCCCCATCTCTTTTTCTCATTATTTAAAGGTTTTGCCAATTAAATTGTGTTAGGGTGTCTAAATTCGTAATCACATATTTCCTTTTGATGTTGTATTTTGTTTCCTTGTTTATTTTATTTTTAACATTCAAACTCTCGTTGGTAACTCATTAGTAAGGTTAATAGTTACGATTCTAAAATAAAGGGTAAGGTAATTTCATGATGAAGATTTTATAATTCTTTGTCAAGGTTCAGACACTCAAGCTTCTTCGCAATAAGAGGTTGTGGGTTCAATTCTCGGTGACATGTAAAGTATTTTTCCATTTTTGTGTGAAGTGTTGGTAATATAAAGTAATTTTGTAGAGTTATTATTGGTTCTCTCTTTT
The DNA here is from genome assembly GCA_001642375.2 of Mentha longifolia. Lineage (NCBI taxonomy): Eukaryota > Viridiplantae > Streptophyta > Magnoliopsida > Lamiales > Lamiaceae > Mentha > Mentha longifolia. The sequence goes on along the minus strand of CM038110.1, from coordinate 7,047,091 downwards.
ATCTATTGTCACATATTGGAATTTGTGAGTTATAAATGAGAGGGGTTGGAGCATTATATATATTATTTCTTTGTACTACATCGAAATTGGAAAGAAAAACTTAAGAGGGATGAACCTATAAATATTTTCTTCCATCTCATTTTCAAAATACACCAAAAGGGAAAATTACCATATTTATTTGGTTTTATCTTTTCCCTTTATTTCCTTATCTAAGTTTTCTTTCCCTTCACGTTTTTTGTCGTGGGGCTTCGTGGGCTTAGTGACTAGGGTTTGTGGGGCGTTTGGAGCCCTATATATACGTGGTCGTTCTCTTCATAAAGGACACGAAAACCCTACCTGCTTTAGCCGTAGCCACCATCAACTTCCTTACCGCAAAACGTCTCTATCTCAAAACTCACCAGTGCACGTGAGATTTGAGAGTTGTAAACTCATGAGTGCACGTACGTGAGATTTGAGAGATGTGTTAACCTTCACGTGAGATTTGAGAGCTGTAAACTCACTCACGAGTGCACGTGAGATTTGAGAGCTGTGTTAACCTTCAAGAGTGATTCGGCACTGAGACTTGACACCGAGGGTATGCCGGAAATACTGTAGCTTTAAGGGCAATGGTTTGGCCACGACACAACGATAATCTTTCTCTCCCTTTCTTGTGTTTGCGCAAGTTCTTTCGATGGGCTCCAGTTCTAACTTGAAGTACTTCATATAATTTCAAAAACATAAGAATATGTGATTGTGAATTATGTTTGGTTTTATTATGATTAGTTTTTATGTTATAATACTCCCTCCGTCCCACTTCAGATGTCTCAATTACCACTTTGAGATGTCCCATTTTATAGGTCTTATTACCTAGAGTGGAAATATTTAGTTTGAGTTGAATTAGGTCTCATTTTTCAATAATTATTTTTCTAAATTTAATTATTTTGAAAATTAAAAAAAAAAGAATTAAATTTGTACTAATCACATACTCCCTCCGTCCACGGTCTGTTAGCCAAGTTGATTTTTTGACTTTTTTTGAAAGTTTGTGATGATAGATTTTAAATTGTATTTTTGGGATTTACTTTTTTTTACAAGGTACTACGGGTGTTGTAGTACCCTGTAAAAAAAACTAAACTCCAAAAATACAATTTAAAATCCATCATCATAAAACTCCAAAATCATCTATAAATTATTTTTGGCCAACAGATCGTTGACGGAGGGAGTATTTAATAATGGTGGACCCCGTTACTTTATTTCCTAAACAAATGATATCTTAGTTTAGTTCTTGTAATGAAAAGTTTTGAAACTTATGAAGTGTGATGGAGAGAGTAATAAGTATTTAAATAATAATTTGAGGACCGTAAGCCACATTTAAATATATATTTAAAAAAAAACCCAGTGAAAAGTGACTTCAAAATTCTAAATTGATTATCGATTTTGCACGGTGGAAGACTGGATGATACTGGCTATAAATACCGAGCGGTTTTGAGGTTTTGCTCAAAAAAGAATTTATACACAAAATGGTATATAAGTGCTCTCTCTCTCTCTCTCTCTAATTTGCCATAAATTATAGCTATGATTATTATTAGTATTGGTTGGATTAATTAGTCTTAATTAATTAAATTAATAAATGGTTTTGGGTATTTATATATGCAGAGCTTCTGGATTCCAGCAAGAGAGCTTTCAATAACTTGGAGTGAGGATCCACAGTACTGGAATTGGGTCCATCATGATTCTTCCAGGTAATTTCATTTTCCTCCCACCCCTTCATTCTAAATTTCTAATTACACACACTAAACACACTGTTGATTACTGCACATTCCAGCATTATACATTTCATGCTTATGCCTCTAAATATACTGTAATATTGAAATAAATTCATTTATTCAATCGATTCTGCCATTCCTTTTTCGATTAAATGAACATGGCATTTTAAGTATTTACTGAATATTCAATTTTAACTAAAAAAAAATATGATTTCCTTTTTGATTAAAATATTTCCGGAAATTAGATTCACTACTTGCGGCTAAAAAATTCTTAATTGAAACTAGGGTTGTTTTGTTGCCTCATTTGGGCCAAGTCCTATTGGGTTAAGTCTCGTTATATTAAATAATTGGGCTCAACATTAAGAACATATGTCTTTAACTAAACCAAAATATACATATGAGTAGAAACATGGCCACCAAGCCCACCATTGTTACAGTATCACGTAAAAAAAAAAAAAAATTAAAATTAAGTTTTTTTTAGTATGCCTTAAGATTTATTTTTAAGGTACATTATTTATTTAATTTTTTTTAAATATATCGTCGTTACATTAACTATGTCAAAATAAGTAGGGACACACTTGGGTCAGCCGGAGGCACCGTGCGGCCGGGCTAAAACAATGGCACTTTTATTCATATAGATTGACACTTTTCTGTATAAAGATTGACACTTTTAAAAATTGTCATTTTATTCGTAAAATAATTATGTTAAAGATTGACACTTTTATTCATATAAATTGACACTTTTCTGTATAAAGATTGACACTTTGGGCCTGGCCGCACGGTGCCTCCGGCTGACACAAGTTTTTGTCAAATAAGTATACTCACAGTTACATACGAGATCCTCTATTAAAGAAATAGTGCTTTCCATCTTCTATTTCAAATTTTTAATATTCTATTCCAAAAAAAAAAAAAAAAAAGAAAAAAGAATAGCAAAACATGAATAAAACATCTAAAAATGCACGGATTTAGGTCGGAGGTGGCCGAGCTGATAAGGAGCTGCTGGTTGGAGATAATCGGAAAAATCGACATAAGAAGTCTCCGAGTGAAGACGAGTTACACTGCATATCTAGTGTTCAAGCTGCAAGAATCTTCCCAGGAGCTGCAGAAGGCGACTGCCTCGGTGAGATTCTTGAAAGAGATAACGGAGGGAAGTGCCGATGAAGGCTACGGAGTCTTCATCGACACGAGAGACTGCGACGAAAAGAGGGGTCGATTCCCTTTTCGCCGCAGCGATGGGTGGATGGAGATCAAGCTGGGAGAATTCTTCAACAATCTGGGAGATGATGGGGAGGTTGAGATGAGGTTGATTGAGAAGAATAATCCTAACTGGAAAACTGGTCTTATTGTTAGGGGCATTGATATTCGACCTAATTGATTAAGGATTTTATTTTTGATTAATTTAATTTTCTGGGATTTTGAGGATATACGTTTACTTGATTGATTTTTTCCATGTTTTGTCGAGACTGTAATAAATTAGTTTCTTGGGTAGAGAAACAAATCAAATTATGTGGAAGGGTCTTTATCTGCAAAATTGAATGATCAAAGGTCACAAGTTCATATTTCTTTTAGTAATCTCATAACAAATTAAAAAAGCAAAAAGAAGGAAGAATGAAAAAGAATTAGGAGTTGCCCAGTCACGAATCTTAAGCTTATTATGCATGAAATTCTTCTAAAAATATCATATTATCGTATTGGATTCACGTAGGGTGAGGGTAAGAGTGAGGGTGCGATTCACGTCAGATCCATATGAATCCTAAAATAATAAATAAAAAGAATTATCGGATACAGTGCGAGAAAATCGTGAATCCGATGCGTGAAGGGGTGCATTGAATTGATTTTGACCATTTAATTTATAGTGTAAGAATAAATAGCTGGAAACATTAATCTCTCTTTTTGTTTTTTGGGTAAGTAAAAATTTATGGGTAAATCTATTCGGATCAATTTGATCCGGATCAAATGGGGGCATAATTGTCAATTTGCTGAAAGTAATAATGTGTAATACTTAAATTGCCCCTAATAAATGTTCAGAAATTTTGAAAATTTTAAATTAGAAGATTCATTAATTTTTCTATTTTTCCCACTACATAATTAAAACTTCTATCCACCATTAACTACAAAACACGCTGATTTTATAGCTAAATAAATGAATCGCGTCACATAAAAACCTTATATGCAATGTACCCGAATGAGTGAATTCCTAACATGAAATACAAATTGGTACATATTGGCCATGTCATGCTGCAACACTTTCCATTGCATGTTTTTACATAATTCATTACCCTTAAGGTGGTTTTTTTTTTTTTGAGAAGATTAAGGTGTTAATAGTACAATACTATAATATTAACAAATATTATTTATTTATTTTATTAAATTAAATTAAATTTATTTAGTATATTTTTCAAAATTATTTTTATTAAATTTGTGAAGCCAAAACACAAACACATATAAATTAGTGTTTATATATGTATACACTAATTTATTATTATTATTATTATTATTATTATTATTATTATTATTATTATTATTATTATTATTATTATTATTATTATCCGAACTCCCTTTCAATTGTGAGCTCGATTTTCAACTCTACACATTAGAAAAGAGGTCCAACAAGTACATACTGTTTTCAGTGAAATGTATGCATATGATCTCGCCATTAGGCTATTTTCAACAATGACATCTATTTTAGAGCACTTTATACTTTAGAATGAGTATGGAGTATATACTTTATAATAGAAATCTATTTAACCACTTACTCTATATGCATATTCTATTTTATTAATTGAATATATATTAATTAAATATTATTCAAATTGTGAAAATAAAGGTGGAGTATTTGAACAATAAAGTTCTATATATATAGTATTATAGCTCGCACACTTTATATATAGAGTATTATTGGTTAACACTTTCTATGATACTGGTATAAAGAATTATATATGTCGTACATGAAAGTTAGAAATTGTAAAATTCTACATTATTATTTTTTAAATAATTACAACATCTTCAATACTTTTGCAATAAAATTGTTTGGAAGTATTCCATATTATAAGATATGCTTACACTATACTAATTTATAGAATTAATTATTCATATTAATATATTATGAATGATTATTGAATCCATATATATTAGTATAAAATATATCCAAATGGCAATGGATTATTATTAATTTTATACTTATTTATCTAACCTACGAGTTAAATTATTCGGAATCGAAAGAGTGCAAGAACCACGCTTTATTTTTAATTATTCTGGCTTTTGATTATACTGGCGGTTTTCTCTTAAGTGTTCCAGCAATTTAATTATACTTATGATTTTCATTTGGGCACATATTTATATTATACTTAACACAAACAAAATTAGAATGATATAGTAATTGCCATCAGACTGAATGCGTCCATGCATGTCGAGCTATAATAAGATATAAAGTGACGTTCAATTTGATTTAAGAAGAAAGCGGAATTAGCTAATTTTTATGATAATGGAAAATTTATTTAGTTTGTTATTTCCAACATATATGTATATAATTACCATAGAAAGATGAGGAAGTATTGGAGCCAAAATTAAATAGGGGCAAACTTGTCTTTTTAACATTTCATTTATGGCAATTAATACATTTGATCCGGATCAAATTGAGCCATTTAGCATCACCCAAAATTTATAGATGATGAAGTAACTATATACATGAGGTCCAAAGTATCCAACTCTTGTAAGAGTTGAATCCAAATCTGAAACTAGGAAGCAATGCCTAAACACTTGGCAGCAAATCAAACACAATTACGTTCGAAGAAAGAACCCTAGCATTGAGGCTAACAGTAAAGGAAAACCAAAAAAATATATTGATGGAGTGGGAATCCGGCATACATCGGATACCACTGCCATCAATCCAAAAAGAGAACATTAATATCACTGGCCATATGAGGACATTAAAGTCATTATAAATCTTCAATTTATTAAATCTACATAATTATCCTTATATCAATCATAGAAAGAGATTCATTTAGTGTAGTTTCCAATTACATTTAGAACTTTTATGGGAAATTGCGTAGGATTTAATTTACAAATAATGTAAAAATATTATTAATAAATTTACAAATATAATGGTTTGAAGTTAGCATATGTAAATTAATTTTATGAAAACAGTTCTTAAAATATTTTCAAAATAATAACTTGAATATATATAGTTGAATAATGTGCATATCAATTTAATGCAAAACTAATTAATTTTAACAGTAACTAAGTATTCTAAGATTATATACATTCATATAAAATGAACTTACTTACAAATACATCAATTTATCCCTGACGAGCACAGACGATTAACTGACACCATTTGTCTTATAATAAAATTGTTCATCATGCGGTTTTTAATCGGTTTTAACCATTTGACTTGTTTAGTCCCTATAAGTCATAAATTTTTTAGGTTTAATTAAGCCTAGAAAAGTTATCTTAACTTGACTTATTGGATCTACTAAGCAAGCCGTTAAACGTATAAAAAAAATGACATTGATTATCTTAAAAATAAGTGTGGTTAACCTAATTATATGCACAAGTCTCCAATGCTATGCAATAATGTTTTTCTTATATAAAAAAAGTCTCCAACTAGTACAATTGTAAGTTGGAAGTTAGTCGTAGCGTTAAATGAGCGTAAATAAGTTTTGAAAAATACGCCACTAATTTCATTTCGATCTTTACGTTTTGTTTGAAAATGTAAGATGCTTATTTAAAGTTTGATTAGACATACAAGTTTGATTCCTATGATATTAATTGCTAGCTACTCTCTAATAGTGCATCCCCTATTCAGGAAAATAGCTGCATATAGTCTCGATAGGAGTTTTAAAAAAAATATTTGGGTGGATATTTGAGAATACAAAATTAAGAGTAGTGATTTATATGTATGTATGATTTTTTATATAAATAAAAGGATTGAATAAGGTTTAAAATTAAAAGTAAATGGTCATGTATATCTCCTAAACAGGATGTGGAAAAAATATTTGTTAACGGGCCGAAAATAAGATATGTAACAATTTTCGTGAACGAATGGAGTATTTAGAGAAAAGTTTGTCACTAAAAACTCTAGGCTAAAAGGCCATTTATTAATATAAATAATATACTTTGATGATTGATAAGTTTTGAGATAAGATATATATACTCCCTCCATTTATGAGACACTATTGTTATATTGAGACGTTCACCATATGTTGAACCTTTCTATTTTGGGATGAGATACACACGAGATACGCCACCTAACGAATAGTTAAAAAAAAATAGGATACACGTATCGGGTGTGTTTGCCACTAGAATTCGATGCGTTTAGGGTGTGTTTGGGGTTATTTTTTTAATAATTTTATTTTTTTTTAGTTTTTTTATTTTTATTTTTAATTTTTTTATATGTATTGCCCATTTAAATTCACTACAAAATCAATGTCGTTTTTAATTTATGGTGTTTAATTGATAATTTCATTTCAATTGACATTTATAATGTAGTAGTATTTAATTTATGAATTTTATTTTATAAATTGGTGATATATATAGTAAAATATAAATACATAGATGTATCATTAACGAATCGCACCCTATTTTTTAAAAAAATCTATAGCCACGTATCCAAATTGTATCGCCCTGCACTCGCATTGCCATTTCCATGCAACATAAACCTTAATCTAAAGATAAAGTGCTCCCACACATATCCCGCATAATAAGCATCCTCTTAGGGTTGAATAGTTTCTATCAATTATTAGTAAATACTTAGAACCAAGTTGAAGACGATCAAGTCCAAAGAAAGGTCTTTATTCTATCGACTTTTGAAAAATGAGAGAAAAAAAATCGTCATAAGGGTACGTTTGCGATTGAAGTTGCTTACTACAACCATTCATGTGTCTTTGAAGTCATTTGGGATCCTCTGGCACAAATTCAGTGCCCAAATGTGTTACAAATTGTAATTTCTATTAATTTTATGTATTTTTTTCAACAATTTTAATATATAATGATTTAGTTTAATTTTATGATTATATTCTAAGTCTTTCACTTTATTAATTATATTAGGGTTGATAACTTCAAAATTAGATTATATAATTTTTAAAAATTTCAATTTTTGTTTATAAATGTCTCTTACAATTTACTATATTATAGTATTTTTTCTATAAAAAATAATATAAATTAATTAATAAAAATTAAATTTTGAGATACAATCGAAATACCGAATTTGGAACAGTGAATCTCATACACTTTGAAGTCTACGAGAAACACTTCTAATAAAAAGAAGAAAATCTACGAGGAACTGAAAAACAATTTGAATCATAGTATACATTTAAATTTAATACTCCCTCCGTCTCAAATATTAAGACACATTTCTTTTCGGTACGAAACTTAAGACGAGAGTGTTTAGTGTGTAAAGTGTAATGTGTGTAGAGATGTGATGTGGTTTATGTATTTAGACATATTTTTAAATTAGAGCATCATAGATGCATAAAAACATATCCATGTTTCACCTTAAATGAAAAATCGTATCAATACCTTTAATTTGATATAAAAATCATAAAAATCGAATAACTAACGGGAAAGTTATGATAGCTTTAAACTTTTAGGATTTAAAAAATTTTTAGGATTTAAATTATATTGGAATACATGCTCAGAGGTGAGTGGATGATGAGATTTAATTATGTAATAAGAGATTTACTAATTGTACTATTAATTAGCTAATTATTTCTCAAAAAGAAAAGATGTCAGAATAATTGAGACGGCCCAATAAGGAAAGAGTGTCAGAATACTTGAGACGGAGGGAGTAATTTTTAGTAACCGTTTGAAGTTTGAACTTATCAATTAGTGGGGAGTATATTTGTTTTTCTAAACGAACTAGAATTGTACACTTGCGATGCAGAGGTTTGATCTATAGATAACATGATAAATATTTAATGCTTATTTTTTTATTTTAATTAATTATTTCTATTTTATTTTATAAAATGACGAAAGAAAAAATCATTTCTATATACATGTGCACTCTCGTATGTTGTGTTATATTTGATTATATATTTATACACATTTTATATGCATGTGCACATTTATAGCTCATTTTCAGGTATTGTTTGATTAAACATTTAAATATTGATCAATTTCATAATTATAATTTTATAAGACTCTTGACATAATTAATTGAGTTATCTAAGTTCACTATCAATTGTTGCATTATTTGTGTGTGTGTGTAAAAATGAAAAATGAACTTGCATATACTAATATATTTTCAATTTTCATAGCAAAGAACAAAAAAACAAAATATAAAATATTACATTAGATTGAGAGATGTTGAGACAGTAAAATTGAGATTCATTACTTAGTTTTAGTATTTAAATCGATTATTCAAAATTACATTTAAAAGAAATAAATGAGAAGAAATTAGTTGGCCAAATTAATATTTATACTTGAAATTTAATTAATGTGGTTGAACTTTAATGGATAAAAATAAGTTTTCATAGGAATAAATGCATTAATTAAGAAATTGTATAGAAAATAACATAATATATTTTAAAGTGTGTATAACTTAGTTATACATATTTTTAAATATGTATAACTTAGTTAATTATAAAAATTAAATGAGGCTCAAATATCAAAAATATTGGAGGGAAACTATTCTACTTTCTTATATTAATATAGATACTCACTTTGTAGATAGAAAAGGGGAAAAATAAAATAAAATAAAATAAAATAAAATCGTTCTTCTCTTTCCTTATAAGGGTGTGTTTGGTAGCCATGTGAAGATGAGATAACATGGCTTATCTCGGGTAATCTCTGTGTTTGGTACCCGAGATTGGGCTATCTCTCCGGCCAGTGTTTAACTCCTGGCCCGTGTATAATACACTGTTTAAGCCCGTGTTTAACTCCCGGTCCGATCCGCCATGGCCGACCTCCTCACGCCCGACCCCGACCTCGCCTACACGCTCCACCGGAAATGCTCAACGCTGATGAGCAGCAACTGGTACGGATTGATAGCGGAGCTCTTCCCTGACGTCAAGTATATATACAAAATCATGACTGGATCCATAGAGCCTTACATCAACAAGCTGAGGCACTACGCCGGAGATCTGCCGCTGATATGCGCCGACTACGGCGCTTCCGAAGGATGGGTCGGAGTCAACGTCAATCCCAGGTCACCGCCGGAGGAAGCAACCTTCGCCGTTCTTCCCAACATCGGCTACTTCGAGTTCATCCCTCTGGACTCCGACGGCTGCCGCCGCGTCGTCGGGCTGACGGAAGTCGAGATTGGGAAGGAGTACGAGGTTGTACTCACGAGCTTCGCAGGGTTGTACCGTTACAAGGTCGTCGACGTGGTGAAGGTGGCGGGGTTCCACAACAGCACCCCGGAGCTCCGATTCGTTCGCCGGAGGAATGTCATGCTGAGCGTCAACGTCGACAAGAACACCGAGAAGGATCTGCAGCTGTCAGTGGAGGCGGCAGAGAAGATAGCGGCGGCGGCGGAGGAGGTGGAGGTGGTGGACTATACCAGCTGCGTGGATTCCTCGACGGAGCCGGCGCACTACGTCATCTTCTGGGAGATGAGCGACGGCGGCGCGAGCGATAGAGTGATGGAGGAATGCTGCAACTGTTTGGATCGAGCGTTCGTGGATGCGGGCTACGTCAGCATGAGGAAGACCAACGGCATCGGAGCGCTAGAGCTGAGAATCTTGAAGAGTGGAACCTTCCAGAAGATTATGTTGGATATTTTAGTGTAATTGGATTGACTTGTTTGATCAGTATCGTCATAATAATACATCATATAAGTTTGGTGGTGCGGAGTGCACGCTTATATGAATTTATTATGATTTTAGTGGCGAAGCCCTTAAAGGACGGGGGTTCGGGGGCAGCGCCCCCGATAGCGGGGTCCAAGGGGCAGAGCCCCTGGCTGGGGTCGAGCTATGTAGAATTTTTTTTTATTTCCGATTAAATTGCTGTGTAGAAAATTCATCGGAAATTTAATTTCCGGAATTTTGAGGGACTATTTTGCAATTTCCGAAAAGTTACAAAAACCGCATTTAAACTGATGCGAATTAGTTTCTCATTGCGCGCTGATCAATCTTCTCGTTTTTCTTTTGGTTCTGGATTCTCAAAACATCACATACTAAAGTTCAAAACTCTGAATTGTATCCGATTGAATAATTCGATAGAACTGTCGAATTGATTCGATTTGAAAGTGTTTTCACGCCTTTCAGAGAATCCATTTTGTTTTTGTTCGTTTGTCATATTTCTCCCCAATAAAGATCGAATCAATTTTTCTGAAGATGGCGAACAAGGAATCTGCGAAAGACATGACGAGGAATTTCGAGAAGTTGGACAAGTTTGCTGGGCATGATTTCAGACGCTGGCAGAAGAAGATGCACTTCATGTTGACAAATCTCACGGTTGTGTACGTTCTGAGTACTCCCATGCCCGAGGCTGTTGAAGATGAAACTCTGGAGCAAACAAGGAGACGTTTGAAGTGGGAGAACGATGATTACATATGTCGTGGCCACATCTTGAATGGTATGTCTGATTCCCTCTTTGATGTGTATCAAAACGTAGAGTCTACAAAGGAATTATGGGATTCCCTCGAAGCCAAATACATGGCAGAAGATGCCTCGAGCAAGAAGTTTCTTGTTGGTAATTTTATGAACTATAAAATGGTAGATTCAAGGCCTGTCATGGAGCAGTATAATGAATTGCTTAGGATATTGGGACAATTCGCCCAATATGATATGAAAATGGATGAATGCATTTCTGTTTCTAGTATCATCGATAAGTTGCCACCCTCCTGGAAGGATTTTAAGAATAATTTGAAACATAAGAAGGAGGAACTGACTTTGGTTGAACTTGGAAGTCATTTCCAAATTGAACAATCCATACATGATATGGAAAAGGTTTCTGTTGGTGATACTAAAACAGTGGCTGGTTCCTCTGTGAACATGGTGGAAGAGGGTGAATCCTCGAAGGCTGGCTCCAAGGCTGATAAAGGGAAACAAAAGTTTCAAGGGAACAAGAGTAAGGCTCCTAATAAGAAGTCTAAGCTAACTTGTTGGAAGTGTGGTAAAACCGGGCACTTCAAGAAGGACTGCAGGTCTGGAAAGGGTGGAGGAAAAGGGGAAAATGAGGCTGGTTCAAGTGGATCCAAGGATCCCGGAAACCAATCAGGTCCGTTTTTGGTACCCTATGATCATTCTGTTGAGAATTATATTTCCATAATCTCTGAAGCATTTTATGTGCAGGATGATGATGTCTCTTGGTGGGTTGATTCGGGTGCAACATGTCATGTATGCAAGGATCTTCAATGGTTCAAGGACTTCAAGCCAATTGAAGATGGATCTTTATTAAAGATGGGCAATGTTGCTACCGAACCAATCAAAGGACTAGGAACTGTTAGTCTAGTTTTTACCTCTGGAAACTCTTTGTCTTTAAGTAATGTTCTGTATGTACCTGGTATTCGTAAAAACTTGGTGTCTAGTATTGTGTTGAATAGTTGTGGCTATAAGCAAGTGTTTGAAAGTGACAAGTATATCTTGTCAAGACATGGTTCCTTTGTAGGATTTGGTTATCTGAATGGTATGTTTAAGTTGAATTTGGATATTTCTTTTGTGAAGAATTCTGTTTGTATGGCTTCTACTAGTTCTAGTAATAATTTTGGCAAAGCAGAATTATGGCATGCTAGACTTGGACATGTGCATTATAAGAGATTGAAAGATATGCCGAAAATGAGTTTGATACCTGCTTTTGAGTTGAATGCTGAAAAGTGTAAAACTTGCATGTTGACTAAGATTAATAGACAACCTTTCACTAAGCATGTTGTTAGAGATACTTCTTTATTAGAACTTGTACATAGTGATTTATGTGATATTCATTCTACTCCGTCACTTGGTAATAAAAAATATGTCGTTACTTTTATTGATGATGCTACTAGATATTGCTATGTCTATTTGTGCCATTCGAAAGATGAAGCTCTTGATAAATTTAAAATCTATAAAGAGGAGGTAGAGCTCCGTCATGGTGTGAAGATTAAAATTCTTCGCACTGATAGGGGAAGTGAGTACTATGATTAAGTGTATTTTCAATCTACTGGTATAGTACATCAGATCACAGCTCCATATACACCACAATAAAATGGTGTAGCTGAAAGAAAGAATAGAACATTGAAAGAAATGGTTAATTCAATGTTGTGCTATTCTGGTCTAAGTGAAGGTTTTTGGGGTGAGGCTATGTTGACAGCCTGTTATTTACTGAATCGAGTTCCTAATAAAAGGAACAAGATAACCCCTTATGAACTTTGGTATAAGAAACCACCAAAACTGAGTTATCTCAGAGTTTGGGGTTGTAGAGCTGTGGTGAGACTAACTGACCCTAAAATAAAAACCATAGGCCAAAGAGGTATAGATTGTGTATTCATTGGCTATCCTGAAAATTATGTTTGCTATAGGTTCTATGTCATAGAATCTAATGACTATGTAGCTTTGCACTCTATTATTGAGTCAAGGGATGCTGATTTTGGCAATGAGAATAGATTCACATCTTTACCTATACCTGGAGACATGATTGCAAGCTCTAGTAACTCTGGTATGAGTGACCGAGTGACTGATACACCTCCTGAGCCTAGGAGGAGTATTAGAGCACGGAAAACTAAAACATTTGGGGATGATTTCCAACTGTATTTGGTGGAAGGATCAAGGACTGAAATTAACTTTCAGTATCAATATTGTTTCAATATTGATGGTGATCCAAGGACATACAATGAAGCTATGGCTTCTAGGGATGCTGCATTCTGGAAAGAGGCAATCCAAGATGAGATTGACTCTATAATGCACAATAATACTTGGCAATTGACTGATTTACCACCTGGGTGTAAACCATTGGGTAGTAAATGGATCTTCAAAAGGAAGATGAAGGTAGATGGAAGCATAGACAAGTATAAAGCTAGATTGGTTATCCAAGGCTTTAGACAAAAGGAAAGTATTGATTTCTTTGACACCTATGCTCCTGTGGCTAGGATTTCTACCAATAGATTATTGTTAGCACTTGCAGCTATACATAATCTTGTAATTCATCAAATGGATGTTAAGACAACCTTCTTGAATGGTGAATTGGATGAAGAGATTTACATGAAACAACCCGAAGGTTTTGTCATGCCTGGTAATGAACATAAAGTTTGTAAGTTGGTAAAATCTCTTTATGGACTAAAGCAAGCCCCTAAGCAATGGCATCAGAAGTTTGATGATATTGTGTTGTCTAATGGTTTTGTACTTAACCAAGCAGACAAGTGTGTATATAGCAAGTTTGATACTTCTGGTAAATGAGTAATCATTTGCTTATACGTGGATGACATGTTGATCTTTGGTACTAACCAAGATCAAGTTGATAAAACAAAGGAATTCTTGTCATCTAAGTTTGATATGAAGGACATGGGTGAGGCTGATGTTATACTTGGAATTAAGATCACACGTGGAGAACATGACATTTCTATTTCTCAATCACATTATATTGAGAAGGTATTGGAAAAGTTTAATCTCAAAGATTGTTCTCCAACGGGAACTCCTTTTGATCCTAGTGCGAAACTCGTGCCTAATAAAGGAGTTGTTGTGAATCAGCTTGAATATTCAAAGGCTATTGGTTCTCTCATGTATGCTATGATTAGTACCAGGCCTGATATAGCCTTTGCTGTTGGAAAACTGAGTAGATATACTCACAATCCGAGCTTAATCCATTGGCAAGCAATTAATCGAGTATTTAAATACTTGAAAGGAACTATGGATTATGGGTTGACTTATTCTGGATTTCCTTATGTTCTTGAAGGTTATTCTGATGCAAGTTGGATTACCAATTTAGAAGATCATTCTTCTACAAGTGGTTGGACATTTCTTCTTGGAGGTGGTGCTATATGGGCATCAAAGAAACAAACTTGCATCACTAATTCAACAATGGAATCTGAGTTTATGGCTTTAGCAGCAGCTGGTAAAGAGGCTGAATGGCTAAGAAATTTGATTTATGAAATTCCATTGTGGCCTAAACCGTTGTCACCAATATCTATCAAATGTGATAGTGCAACTACCTTGGCTAAGGCGTATAGTCAAGTGTACAATGGGAAGTCTCGACACTTAGGTGTTAGACATAGCATGATACGTGAACTTATCATGAATGGTGTGATATCTGTGGAGTTTGTGAGAACTCAACACAATTTAGCCGATCATTTAACCAAAGGGTTAAGTAGAGATCTTGTGCGCAAGTCGGCTATAAGGATGGTTTTAAAGTACACTAGAAATCTCTGATATTAAGATACCCAATTCCCATCTAGTATGACGCTAGGTGCTGAATTCAATGTGGAAGACTTAATATCTAGAGATTGGAACACATTAAAGAATTATCCCAAGGTATGTGTTCGGACCTGCAAGTTAAGGAGGTTGAATGTATAAATTCTTAATAGCTCTTTTGACAAATTGCATATGCAGGTGCAAGAATAAAAGAGCTACCTATATGAGCATGAGGTTTAGCCGCTTCAAGAAGCTGGGACTTGGCTTTGACATGCTTATGAAGGTGATCACCTACTAAATAGACTCCCACAAGTGTATGGGTTCGATTGTAGTACAATGGAAATCAAAGTCGATCCTCGGAGACTAGATCGATAGAAGTGCAAGTACCATTACTAAATTGCTTGGGTTTATCTAATCTAACGAATATTCTTGGTTTAGTTTTAGAATTAACTACTTAAAGCAAAAGAGACTAAGTAAATGAAAACATGCAAGTAAACAAAGTGATTAGAAATCAAAGGAGGAAAGCTATCCTAGAGACTTGGCATCAATGATTTTGCAAGTGAATTGATCATAACCACACTAATCCTATGATTGGAAATTACTTAATAAGGCGATCACGAATTAGATTTGGCCCCCTCCCGGACGACCAATTCCGTAGATTACTGGCTAGAAACGTTGTCCCCAACCGAATGCTAGCATATAACTCCAAAAAGTACTTAGGATCAATTGCCCTCACTCAACTCTCAACCTCCCGGTTTATTGAATTAAAGTGCCTATTAATCACAATTCTATATTGAATCTCATCTCCCGAATTTTGATCCAATATCAATCAATCATGTTTAAAAGGTAGCTAATCAATTAAACAAGCATTTAAAGCATGATTAATAAGAATAAGCAAAAACCCAATCATATAATAGCATGATCAATCACAATCCATTACAAAATCACTTAGCCAAATCTCTAGAATAAAGGAAATTAGCCACACATGTTCATTGCTAACATAATCTCCAAATACAAAGAAATCATAGAATAAAAACTAGAGAAAAGAGGAATTGAGGAATCAAATCCTATTTCCAAGCCTTGATTCTTGATCCTTGATGCTTCCTCTCCAAGAATTCCAAGTGTGGATGAATCCCCTTCTCAAAAATGGATGAAAGATGGTGGAATGTGATGGAAAGAAAGTGGGTAGAGATTTTGTGTGTGTTCTAGGTGTAGTGTGTGTGAAGGGAGGTTCTTACCCTAGAGATTTGTGCCACACTAGCTATTTATATGTTCTACAAGAATGGGGTAAATATTGTAATTTAGGAAAGAAGAGAATGGGGGTGAAATAACAATAAACCGGAAGAAATGGGGTGAAAACGCGAAAACCGGGAAGCAGGAGGAGGGCGGCGCGACCGCGCGCTGGGTCGCGCGCGCCAGCAGAAACTTCCTTCTTGTGCGCGCGACCCAGCCCCCTCTCTGAAGCGGGTGCGCGCCGGGTCGCGCGCCTGGTCCCGACTCCGATTCTTCGACCCGTGCGACCTCGTTCCGCCTCGAACCTTGATATTCCTTCCTTTTGCCAAAATCATGCTCCTTTTCCTACAAAAAAAATGCAAGAAAAACTAGAGAAGCAATAAAATCGACAAAGAAAGAAAATCACATGAAACAAGGTATACACATTCGATAAATTCACCTAAAACCCATAATTTCTATCCTATTTTGATGAGTAAAAACCATGTTTGTCAGAAGGATAAGGACACATGCTAATAAAATATAGTGTCAAGATAGAACATATAAGTATGTAAACTTTTGTGTACATTATCTTTGTGTATTCAATATGAATTCACAGGGTTCAATCCTTAGAGATACCTTGTTATTCGAATAAATGGAATGTGTAGTGTACTAAGGTGAAATTCAATCGTCAAGATATTTCATTTATGTAAATGTTTGAATGTTTGAGATGACTTGTTTTAGTTAATCAAGGATTACACTAAAATAGGGGAGGATTGTTGGATATTTTAGTGTAATTGGATTGACTTGTTTGATCAGTATCGTCATAATAATACATCATATAAGTTTGGTGGTGCGGAGTGCACGCTTATATGAATTTATTATGATTTTAAGGGCGAAGCCCCTAAAGGACGGGGGTTCGGGGGCAGCGCCCCCGATAGCGGGGTCCAAGGGACGGCAGCCCCTGGCGGGGTCCAAGGGGCAGAGCCCCTGGCTGGGGTCGAGCTATGTAGAGATTTTTTTATTTCCGATTAAATTGCTGTGTAGAAAATTCATCGGAAATTTAATTTCCGGAATTTCGAGGGACTATTTTGCAATTTTCAAAAAGTTGCAAAAACCGCATTTAAACTGATGCGAATCAGTTTCTCATTGCGCGCTGATCAATCTTCTCGTTTTTCTTTTGGTTTTGGATTCTCAAAACATCACATACTAAAGTTCGAAACTCTGAATTGTATCCGATTGAATAATTCGATAGAACCGTCGAATTGATTCGATCTGAAAGTATTTTCACGCCTTTCAGAGAATCCGTTTTGTTTTTGTTCGTTTATCATATTTCTCCCCAACAGATTATGGATCACGTCGCCGGATCGGGAGGCGCTGTGAGCCAGGTCAAGACGCCATGGTGTGTGGGGCCCACCGGCGAAGTGATGAAGATACTCTCCAATAACGTTGTCAAGACCTACTTCAGCTCTGCATATTAGTTTGTGATATATATACTTCCATATTATCTTTTGTGAGAGTTTCAACTTTTAAACATACATGAAGTTGCTTATCTTCTCTTCTAAAAAATATATATATATATATTTAAAACAATGTTAGAATATAATGTTAAAGAGAACTTTGCACTGCTATGATCTACTACCCCCGTCTACGATCTTTAGACACAATTAACTTTCTAATTGGTTTTGGAGGCTTTATAACGATGAATTTTAAAATTGATTTTTCAAAGTTTTAATTTTTTCATAAGATACTTCGAGTATTGTCGTATCTTACAAAAAAAATAAATAAATAAACTCCGAAAGTCCATTTTAAAACTTTTCGTTATAAAGCTTCAATATCAGCTATATAATCAATTGTGTCTAAAAATCATGGATAAAACTAGGGAGTATTAAGTTAAATATTTTGATTAGATTTTAAAATCTTCAAGTAGACCACGTGTGAAAAGATGATGGTCATCGGTAACATTAAATTGACCGCCTAGCACCAGATCATATATATTTACACCAACAAATAAAGAATAAAATCACACCACTTTGAAACAGTTTTGTTCTCTATCTAGGCTGTGGCATCGTAATAGTAACATCATTAATGGTTGACGATGTATTTATGGTACTCGAATTATTACCAACAATATCAACTCTTCTTTCCGTGAAAAAACCCGGTTCTTTAGCTTCCGGAATTTCACCTTCATTCCCCAACATCCATACCACACTAGACATATTTGGCCGATCTTCTGGATTCTGCTGCACGCATAGAAGACCCACTTTTATCGATTTTCTGATTTCCGCATCCTCGAATTCTCCGTTTAGACACGTGTCGACTAGCTCCATCGATCTCCCGTCTTTGTAGAGTTTCCATGCCTGGACCAGTTACTTGTTATCAGTGGCGGAGCCAGACTTAAGGGACAAAATAATGATTCTCTCTGTGCATCTTAAATTTCTACATAATTAGTAATATTTGAAGAAAATTGACGTGGGGCTATTGCCCACCGCTCCAAAGTGTAGCTCCGTCTTTGCTTGTTATATCTCGTGTTACATCTCACGGTACAATAGAGAATGTCACACCGTTAGGTAATAGAGGATTTGAATCATGCAAGTCACTATTCGGTCGGGTCAAGTTTTATTTTAAAACCAGGTTAGTTATTTGAGAGTAAAAATCGAGAGAGAGAGAATGTACCCAAAAAAAATTAAAGTTATAGAATAACTTACATGGCCAAGAAGGTTAAGGCTGTGATCATTGTGGGAAAATCCTCTATTCTTCTTTCCACTCACAATTTCTAGCACTAATACGCCAAAGCTGAACACATCCGATTTAACCGAAAATAGGCCATCCACTGCATATTCTGGAGACATGTATCCACTGCAATACATTATTCAAGACAAAATTAAAACACACAAACAATTTTCATAATCAATAGGAGAGAATAATACTTGACAAAATATGAACAAACAATTACGATTAAATTCTCACTATGTTCCAACAACAAGATGTGTCTGAGCTTGAGTCTCGTTCCCTCCAAAACTCCTCGCCAATCCGAAATCCGATATCTTGGGATTCATATCGGAATCGAGCAAAATGTTGCTGGCTTTTAGGTCACGATGGATGATTCTCAAGGGCGAATCTTGATGGAGATACAAGAGCCCTCTAGCAATCCCGTTTATTATTTTGAGGCGCTTTTGCCAATCGAGTAGTGTACTTTTTGTTTCATCTATATCACCGAGTTAACACTTAACGTTTAGATTACTAATTAAGACTTTATAAAATGTGAGATGGCGTGTGTATTGTTTTATGCAGTATAATTAAGATCTCACCAAATAAAATAACGTCGAGGCTCTTGTTGGGAAGATATTCATAAATGAGCATACTTTCGTCTCGTTGAATGCAGCATCCAAGAAGTTTAACAAGATTTCGATGCTGAAGTTTTGTGATGAAGATTACTTCGTTCTCGAGTTCTTTTTTCCCTTGCATCGACTCTTTTGATAGCCGTTTCACAGCAATTTCTTGGCCTCCTTCTAGCTTGCCCTAACATCAACAATTTACATATACTTTTCGGTTAATATCTAAAAATAGTCAGTTTGATGAAATAAAGATAAATTTTAGCCACATAATAGAATAGATAAATTTTAGCTATAAGTAATAGATTTGCCCCTTAAATTAATTATACGACTATATATAAGTCGTGTAATGCCAGTCATATATGCTGATCGATGGCTCGAAAATGAGATGTTCAACAGTACATACGCAGGATACACGACCACGACTTGTTAATTAATGTCACATTCGTCAACAAATAATTTTTTAAAAAAGGGAAATATAAAAATCAATTTTCTTGGAAAAAAAATGATATTATGACACATAGAATCTACGTAAAAAAAAATAAAAATCATTTCCCTATCTATTAATGTGAATTGCTTTGTTCCAGAGAGAAATAAGTGTAGTTATAACTGTGCGCATTATATGAATATACTGAGTCATAAAGACAAATATCATTAAGAAATGCTGAAAATACACAACTAGACCTGATCATGTACAGCAGTACAGCTAGCTCATTTGTAATTAGTGGTAACAGATTGTGTAACGTGTCGATCGAAATTTGAGAGAAAAAGGAGAGAGAAGGACCACCCATGAAATATTGAAATATATTAAAGTAATGGAATCTACTTAATAAGTAATTAATTAGTTTTAATATGTCTCCACTTGGTTAGTAGTTGCATGAGCAAGCTGCACAATTTGATGCATAAAAGTGTTGGAACTTGTCCCCATAAATATTACTACTATTATTAAATCCATGTGGTCATATTATGATTGCAATGCCAGACGCATATTTTGAATGTAGCAATGTGGACAAGGTCTCTATATACCAAGTTGCACATAAATGATACTATGTGATGAAATTTTGAGAGTAGAAAAGCTAATAGAACACCTAATTAATTATTAATAAATTCTTTGGACGACGGAATAGGCAATATTGCAATCTCTATGCTGCAGTTTTCATATACCATTTTGAGTTGATTCAAATCAAATCAAAGATTTGATTAGATTTGATTTTTTTTTTTTTTTTATAACAGTGAAATATGAAATTTAATGACGGCGTCACATAAGTTTCATACATTAACCCATGTTCCTAAGTCAACACAAGGACATTGATTTCATTTTGTTAAACCAATCTTGTGCAAAATTAAATAAGAATATGTACCTTATAAACAGGACCAAATCCGCCTTCCCCAAGCTTATTGCTGCTCGAAAAATTATTGGTGGCTCTCAAAATTACTGTTAACTCCCAAAATGGCAGACCCGATTGATTCTCATTTCCTCTAAAATTCCCTGCAAATAACAAATTAATGTCACTAATTTCTTTCTTTAATTTGTCGATTTACTGATAATTCACATCATAAAGAATTCACCTTCTTCTTCTCTCATCATCTTCTTCTTCTTTCTCCTCCACATGTACAGACTCAGAGCAAGCACTAAAAGAACAACTCCCATCACAGAAACCAAACTGCCTATCAATACCTCCCTCTTCTTTCCCTCGGATTCTGCAGAAGTAAATCAAATCCTGACAAAATTAATTCATTAAAATTAAAAAATTAAAAAAAAAATCAAATAAATATAGTATTTCTTACATACCATTAGCCTCGGAAGAAGCCATCCTAACGTAAAGAACCTGCCCATCCTGAGAAAGAGTCCTCATATCAACCAAATCCCCATACCAAATCAAGCACCCGCTCTTCTTCTTCACGTCGAGCTGCGCATATGCCATGCACGTGCAGTTCCCCAAGCACGCCTCTCTGCACTCGCCAAGCGTCAGCGCCGCGTCGTGCCACGTGTCCCTGGCGTCGGGCAGCTTGATCCCGTCGTACCTCAAGAACGTGTCTCCTCGGCAGCTGAGGTTCCTCCTCCGCACGCACCCGTTCGACCAGTCCGCCCTCACCCACCCCTTGGGGTCCGTGGGGGAGAACCGGCGGGCATCGAGGCACCGGCACGAGGGGGAGCTCCCGACGTCGCAGGTGCCGTACGCGCCGCACAGCGCGTGGGTGTCGCAGATGTCGGAGGGGATGCTGAAGTAGACCACCCACCCGCTGGTGCGGTCGACCCACGTCCACCGCTGCGACACCCCGCTCGCGTTTATAGTGTACCGAGAAACGAACGAGGCGTGCACGAGGTCCGACCTGTAGTAGACCTTCTCTTTATCCATCACGAACGTCAGCTTGTAGGTCGGGTCCTCCTTCGGGTTCGGGGGCCCGGGGAACCGGATTCCGTTCCACGGCCCGATCCGGTTCTGGACGGTGGGACCCCTCTTGATCACCAGCTGCGGGTAGCCGGTCGGGTCGAGGTGGAAGGTGAACTCCCCCTCCGCCGGGTCGTCCTTGCTCTTCCATGACGTCAGGTAGTTCTCTTTCCCGGCGACTAGGTCCCACCCCAGGTCCATGCCGGGGAGGTAGGTGTCGGTGGGGTGGTCGAAGCTCTGCCAGAGGAGACTCTGACTCTCCGGCGAGCCGCCGCCGTTTCTGACGACGAGGTTGCCGGAGTCGAGGAGCTGTGCGGAGGCGGCGGCGGCGGTGGTCCCCGCCGTCGTGGAGGCCCAGACTGTGGCGGCGGTGCTGTTCTGGAGGATGAGGATTCCGGTGGGTAGGAGCGTGAGGACGCCGGAGTTGTCCGTGACCGGAGATTCTCTGTTGGCGACCCAGACGATTGTGGTTTCGGTTATGTTGTTGAACCAGATCCCGACGTACCGGTTCTTGGAGTCGCCCGGGCTAAAGAAGCCGAGCGCGAATTTTCCTAGTGATGAAACTAGAGTCTCACCGTCTCTGATTGTTTGGTTGGGATTTATAGTGTCGGTTTCGCCGGAAATTGGCCGGAAAATTAGGGGAAGGATTAGAAGAAATGTGGATAGAAAACTCCGGGCAATTGTAGTCATTGAGATTCGTTGTTATCTTTTTTTTAGTTTTAACACAGTAGCAGTGCTGCAGTGTGCGGGATATTAGATCAAAATTGCATTGAACAGTGAGGCATATTGCTTTTTTTTATTTTTTTAAAGCGGAAAATGAGATAGAGAGAGTAGTGGGTGTATCTTGTTTAATTCTGTTTTTTAATGCAATGTCAAAGAATTAACAGATGGAAAGGGAAAGTAACAAATGACCACATATAATTTATTCTCCATAAAACAAAATAAAAAAGAACAAATGGGCGTCTAATGTCTATGGCTATAAATTGAGGGGCCAAATCTATAAATACCCATTTTTAAAATGTAGGTTTAAAATATACCCATTTTGAAATTACATGTTCAAAAAATGTCCGTTTTATTAAAATACAATAAAAATGGGCCTCACTTCACCAATATCTCTCCATGAGCCTCAATATCTCTCCATGAATATCAATAACTCTCCATGAGGAAAAACTCCCGGGAGTTTTTGACTTTTCTCAAAAATTTTGTTTTTTTGAAGATTTTACAAATCAATGAAAAACGCCTGATAATTTGTGAAAAGCGCCCCATGCTTTCTGAAAAGCGCTCAACGGTGTTTGAAAAGCGCTCCATAATGTGATTTTTCATTTTTTTTTAATTTCATGAAAAGTGCCCGTAATTTTTGAAAAGCGCTCGATGTTTCATCAAAAGCGCTCGTTGCGTTTTTATCTATTTTTTTTTATTTAATGAAAAGTTTTGAATTATTTCATACTGTACGTTGAATTACTTTTTTGAACATGATTATTTGGTACTGAACAATATTATTTAGTTCATAAAATATAAAGAAAAAATATATATACATATGAAAATATTTAATAAAGAAAAAAATATACGTATGAAAAATTTTAAAAATAAAAATTAAGGCACAAAATGACAAATTTATTGATGTAAGTGGTAAAGGTAGAGCCCATTTTTAATATTATTATAATAAAAGTGGGCATTTTTTGAAGATACATCTTCAAAATGGGTATATTTTGAAGATGTATCTTCAAAATGGATAAAAATACATATTAAGAGTAAATTGAGTGTGTGATTATCCTTATGATTAGATGGTTTGAACGTTGACTTGGAAGTTGGAACCATTAAAAAGGTCAGCCTTGCCTGCGCCTCTAACTCAACGTCACTGTCCAAAATGTCTTCGATGAGAAACTGGAAGCACATTCTATATATCCATTGCAAAATGTTAGGAAACAAGAAACGATCACGAACACACAAATTTCAGAAACAGTAATTAATGTTCTCGAATCAAGAAAATAAACAAGAACACGCTCAAGAACACAGAACATAAAAGTAAACACATTACACCAGAATTTACGTGGTTCGGCCGTAAAGCATACGTCCACGGGAGGGTCAACCGGACGAGTACATGGATTGAATTTTAGAGCTGCTCGATATAAGCGTTATTGGAAAAATTATCAA
The DNA here is from genome assembly GCA_001642375.2 of Mentha longifolia. Classification (NCBI taxonomy): domain Eukaryota; kingdom Viridiplantae; phylum Streptophyta; class Magnoliopsida; order Lamiales; family Lamiaceae; genus Mentha; species Mentha longifolia. The sequence continues at coordinate 7,022,996 of CM038110.1, read as the reverse complement.
GAAAAGGAGTCTCAATCTAGAGACAATTGTGAACGAAACGACAAAAATGATGAGCCTACTTGTGAATAAAGACCTATTTGATATTGAATGCTTCAATTATAATAAAATAGGTCAATACTAAACGGGTTGATGAAGCTCAATTCCAAAGGGAGAGAAGAGCTCAAAGCTAAACGGGAAAGCAAGCGAAAATCAATGATCGCTGACGAAGCAGTGTCAACGCCTGCCGAGTCACTGAGCTCGAGCTTTGCCTCAGATGCTTTCACCGAACCTAAGGACGGACAAGAAGCGTACAATGTTGGTATGATGGCCCTCAGTGATGCAGACCGGGTAAGTGATTCCGAGCCATCTTATTTCATTTACACTAGCACACGAGCACATGGAGAGTAATGAACTACTTAATGACCACCTAAACTAATTAAGAGTTCAAAAGCTCTTGAGGATGTTCTCGCAATTTACATGAGCGAAAACAAGGAGCTTATTGCTAAGATTGCACAAAAATATAGCAATTAAGTTCGTTATTGATCCGGACGAATTATACGGAGAAAATGTTGTTCACAGGAAGAAAGATGAGGCTCGTCGTCTCACGTGATTAATCTTTAGGTAACACAATTATAATGAGTGACCCATGTTCGATATCCTTTGGGAACGAATTTAAGGGAGATATAAGGTGACTTGGAGATATCTTGGAGTTTCTTGAGAGCTTAGTGTACTGACAACTAATCTAACATCTAACATTTGTCCGATAAAAAAAATAAAAATAAAAAAATTATAATTTATTTTTATTTATTATTATTATTATTATTTTTATACACTATGACTACATAGTTTTTTTATTTTATTTTTAATTATGCCTATATTTAATTTTAATGAAATAAATGAGTCTTATACTAGTTTATTATTGTGCAGTTGAGATTTATTAATAACGGAATTGGCTCAATTACTTGTATTCAAATGAATAACATAATCAAAACCATTATATCTAAAAATATTTATTTATAATGGGCTTGGCCCAATAATATTTATATTCAAAAGAATAATAATATCTCTGCCCGTTTCATCTAATTTTATTTATAAATATGCTACATTCATACTATTACAAACACTAAACAATTAAAATCACTAATCAATTACTTGAACAAATTGCTTAATCAAGTACCTAATCAAATAACTAATGACTTGGAAGAACTTTAGTAATCAAATTACTATTTAATTTCCCCTGTGATAGTATAATTAATCACATCATAAATAGCTTAATAATTCGCTCCCACCAATTAAAATAATTAAAATAATTAAGGTGCTCTTTCTTTGAAATTTTATCTCGTCAGGATTTTTTTAACTAATATTCTTTTAACGAAATTCCCTAATAATTGTTAATTAATAGAAAGATGATTTCAATAAACATAAAGCTATTCTGTTTTGATATATCGAAATAATATGTACAATGTTTTTAGAATAAACATAGCTAAAATTGAGAAAACACGTCGAATTGTTATATTAGTCTCTTGAAAAAAATAATAAAAAATTTCATAGAGAATTTCATAGAGAATTTACTATATTATCCAGCCATGAATAAGTTGTATAGCCTCCAATGCAGTCACCTGTAAATGTTCTAGCTCTGGCAGAAAGCAGAAATGCTTAATACACACTAGAAGATTTACAAAAACAGGCTAAACATAAATATACCATAATTTGCCCATGCAACAAAAATTTTGAACGTTAGACGAAGATACCTGAATCCTGATAAAACTCGAAGCTGTTGCAATGCGAAATCGCAGAATCAGAATCAAACATACAATCTTCACAAGATTTTAATCCTCTTAGCCACATCTGCAGCCTTGAAATCTTTTGTCAGCATAAGATAAGCCTTCTTGGTTCCATCGGGTGTGATTGACGTATTCACTTTCTTGATCCTTATTTTAAACATATTCGTAGCAGCCTCTTTTATATTCTTCTTATCTGCTCTTTTGTCAACAACAAAAACTAAAGTGTTGCATTCCAACATTGCCTTAATTGCAGCCTCTGTCCCAAGAGGGTATCTGATAACTTGGAAATGGTCGGTGGTTTTAATCAGCGCTGCACTAGTGCTAAGCTGTTTGGGATTTTTTCCCTTTTTCGATTTGGTTGCAACAGAAGATACCTGTGGCTGTGTATCTTCCTTTTTTGATTTCTTTGCAACAGAAGATGACTCTGGCTCTAAGATAAGGGCATCCTCGAATTTGAATTCCAAAGTATCTGTGGTCATGACATCTTGTTTCCAAGGATCAACTTCTGAGTAACTTTCAGCCTTTGAGGCCACTGCATGCACGGAAACTCTATCATGAAGCTTGTACTCGAAAGCCTTGAAGCTGCAAACCACATCCTATTTTCCATTTAGTGAAGGAAGTATTAGGTAACAATTGAAGCTGTACAAATTTTACTTCCTAATGAGCAAAATTGACAAGAGAAATGAATGAACTTCATATCTCGAAATGAAAGTAGAATTTCAAACTGGAGTTTGGTCATTTCCCCCAAGATACGAAGAGAGAAATGAATGTCGGCAAACAAATCAGAACCCAACATGATGTAAGTAAAATAAGTAAACTGGAGTGGAGAGAGAAATTAATAATGAATTAGCCAACTCATAGAACAATTTATGAAAGAATGGTTTCCATAAGATTGTGTCAAAGATTTAGGACCAAAGTTTGATGTACATTTCCCATTAAAAAAAGCACAATCTAGCTGAGACAATATGCAGAAAAGCAACTGTGTTGTTAAATAGCATAAAACATACACCATTTGTGCTATAGATTGCATAATGAAGCTCTAAGTTCTTGCTGGTATTCCATATATGTGCATACTTGATAAGATTTACAAAAGGCTAATTGTCTTGCTTCGACATGGTTCACGCCCCGAATAAACTTGCATCTAACATTTCCTACTTATCAAAATTATAGGAGAACTAGAAAGTCAAGTCATTTTGTAGCTTATGGTGCTGTAAACGAATTCGATGCCATGACTTATCTCCTTACTGGATTCTATTATAACCCCAATATACCAGCAATTACCAACCACTGTAGTTTACATTGAGTTTGCATAGATGAAATCGAACATTGTATGATTTAATGGTACATCAGATAGCAATTTGCAGCAATTTTAACACTATAATCCAACAACTAATCAGCTACAATCAATCAAAATCAATCAAAATATTGATATGAAATCCCTAATAATCCCAACGACCACCACATATATCAGCTACCAACCATCCAACTTCAAATTTTCAGTTCGAAAGCAACATATGTAGAACTCACTCAATTTTATTAGTCCCGCACCAGAGCAGTTCATTTGCAGGAGATCCTACATTCTACAATGTTATACAAAATGCAGCCACCCATTCAAAGAAAACTATAAACAGTTGCCTATACACATGGATTTACACCGTTTATTCAAGAGAGTAGCTCACCTTTTGGACGGGAAAAAAAGTGGAGAGCTTTGTGGACCCTGAAGTTAAGCCGCCGCCGCCGCCGAAAAACCCCAAGTTATACGACGGACCGTGGAGCCGCGGAGCTACTGAAGAAACAATCATTTGAAGAATCATGAGATTTGAAAATGGAATGAAGAAAACAATTGAAGAAGAGGGGTTTAGTTTAGATAAGAATGACTGGGGAAACGACAACGATGAGACTTCTGCTGTATTTTATCTCCGCATAATTGATTTTGGGCCAATAAAAGAATCGCGAAAAAGGCCTTCAAAAATAAAAAGAAAAAAGAAAAGGTTTCCAAACCGCAGTACCAGCAATGGGTCTCTCCGTTTCAAAGCGAGTCCAAAACACCCTTCAAAAATCGCCGGAGTTCAGCTCCGCCTGCGCCGCCGAATTCGCCGACTGCCTCTCCCTGAGCCAGCACGCCTTCGCCGGAGTTAGGGCGTACCAGCTCTACTCCGCTGCCGAGCGCCTCCACAGCGTCCTATCCGAATCGATCCCCCTCATCTCCAAGTGGCTCCCGACTCCTCCCGACCGGGCCCAGGTCGACCGAGCTCTGAAGACCGTTCTCTCCCGCCGGCCGGTCCAAGAGGAGGAGATAACGCTGGACGAGGCGGAGTTTAAGGAGTTCGCGGCGGTGGTGTTCGCCGACGCCGTCGTTTCGAACGCTGTGGCGGGAGTTGTGAAGGGGCTGTCGCTGGGTGTAACCGGAATTTTGGGTTTTGGAGCGGTGGTGAAGCCTGGGAAGGAAGTCGTCGTGGGGGCGATTGGGGCGTACGCGCTTGGCCTAGCAACCTCCACTTTTCTCTCCTTGGATGGTTAATTAATTTATCACTGTAATTAAAAATAATCTGAATTGGGATTACATAAGCTGTTACTATTTTTTTTTTTTTACTGTTACTTTACCGAATTTCAGTTTCTAATAAATAATGATCATCTATGATATCAAAGAGCTAAAAAAGATAATTCAGATTGCTAGTAGTATTTTTTTTATACTTTACTTTTTATTCTTTCTTTTTATTTTATTTTATTTATTTTTATTTATTTAACATAAAAGCCGCAGGCCCAATATAAGTTGGGTCGGCACAATTATATATACGTAGCGTATCAGACCTTCTAGAACGTGACCCAATTCTTTTAAGCCTGTTCTAGCCGGTCTATAACAGTTCAAAATTACCTCCACTTGCAAAATATTTTCTCTGCCCCATTGATAAAGAGCATAATTTTTTTGGCACATAAATTAAGACAGCTAGATTTGTTTTGGATAAAATGAGTATTAAATGTTTTGATTAATGACTTATATTTATTATTTCAATTTAATTTAATATGTCAGTAAAAATATATTAGTAAAATTAGGGAATTTGATAGGGTCATTAACAACCCTTATTATTTTGATTTATTAGGCTAGTTATTTCCATTTTCGGAAATAGCCCATAATGAATGGGACGTCCCAAAATATGTTACTCCATCTGAAGCATTTACTGACCATGTTAATTTTTTAGATAATTTTGGAGCTTCGTAATGATGGATTTTTGAATTGAATTTTTGAAGATTAATTTTTTTTTATACGATACTACAACACTCGTAGTACCTTATAAAAAAAACTAAACTCCAAAAATTCAATTTTAAATCCATCATCACAAAGCTTTAAAATTATCTAAAAAGTCAACAGAGTTAGTATATGGAGGACGGAGGGAACAGTAAAATTAGGGAATTTACTAGGGCCATTAACAACCCTTATTATTTTGGTTTATTAGGCTACTTATTTCCATTTCCGGAAATAGCACATAATGAATGAGACGTCCCAAATGGAACTTAATCATTTATAAATGGGACGGAGGGAGTACACCTGAACACTCACTCAAGCATCCCCCTATGAATTCTTGTGTAAAAGCAACTTCAATTCAAGCTCAACTTCAATTTTATATTGCCCGGATGTAGTAGCATCTTTACAAGGCAGCAATGAATATAATTTTACAGCAGCTCAAGTAGAGTAATCCAGTGCTTCCCATGCAACATAATGTCAATGTGAATCAAAAAGAATAAATTAATGGAAGCAGACAGAAAATTCACTCCACCTCCTCATCATCAAGCCCAGGAATGAACAACAGACTAACATCAAACACCACGGGGCTGTTGGCAGCGACACGTGGCCTTCCGGGGGCTGATGTCAGCCCTTTCGGGAAGGCTAGCTGCGATTACAACAACATTAATGCACATTCTACTCTCACCACAAAGGTAAACACAAGCACCAAATGCAAACAAAGAGAGAGTATTTATATGTTCTTACTGGTCCAGGGATGTAGAGTCGCCGTTTGCCTCCGACTTTCATGCTCAGAATCCCCTCGTCTAACCCCTTGATCACCTATTCGTCACGTTTCACTTCAAAATTTTAGGTAAGGATAGCAAAACGTGATGTAAATATAGAATATAACAGAAAGTCTGAGATAATCGAATTTTTCTACATAGCTGAAACCTCGATAGAACTCTTGTATACTCTCATTCACTGAGATCACATGTTTCCGTCTTTTACCATTTACTAAATTCATATCTAGACAACTCCAGATTTCATCAATGCAACTCTAGAACACTTCGTTAAAATTTATTTTTCGAGGACATGAATGTTTGATTGGCTTTGTCAGATTCTCTCTAAAGGCGAAATTGAAATGAATTGCTAAAATTATTAGAATCTCACCTGGCCAGAGCCAACCCGGAAGATGTAAGCCTGACCTTTTTCCAGTGAACTAAGAATATCAAGAGAGAGATAAGGTATTAATTTAGGACTCTGCTCTTGCAAACATATTTGCATCAGTTCATCCACAAACAGAGGCAAGTATATTCCATCAGTTCTTGAAAACGATACTGTCACGGAGATTTCATGTATTTTGAAGCATGCAATATTTGCCGACATAGCCATTACCTGTCAAATATTTGGCCAGAAGGAACCATGGCTACGTAATTTGCAGCTACCTGTTGAGAAGGGTGTAATATGTAAGGGAGAGAGAACCACAATCACAATATTTGGATGTGGCTGCATTTACTGAAAAGAAAATTAACAAAAATAGAGAAATGTGAGGAATTTTTACTTCTTAAATTATCAAATTCAGAGTTATGGTGATAATCCCAGGGACTGGCCTCTCTTTTTGTTTCAGACAAGGTAAACAGGTGTTTTATTACCACTGTATTGAATTCTTTATCAACAACAATGACTCTCGATTTTGCGGTTACCTAAGATATACGAAAAGTAAGAATTTTTAGTACATACCTGAAATCCAATAGGAGGACTAGGACCAGAACCGACTTTTATATCCTTGTATTGCAGGCCAGACTCTGTAGTTACCATCAGGATCTTCAAGAATACACAGTTTTTACTATCAGACAACATCTAAATGTTCCAGAATAATTCAACGTTGAGCTTCTAGAAGCTTAAGTTTGACTTAATGCGTCTTTTCCACGCTACAGAGAGAACTTTCTCATATGATCAAACGCTAAGAAAGAGATTTATGTGTCTTTTCCACCCTACAGAGCGGACTCTCTCACAATCAAATTGCTAAGAAAGATTGAGTGAAGGAGATTAATTTGTTGCCTTTCCGATTCACAATACCATCGCTGCCAAACTGTAAACTTAGAAGCCTCGGATTTCACTCCTAATGCAATCCTAGGAACTCCAGAAGCATACGGCTCGCATCAAGAATAATCAATAAGATCTATACACATTGCCTCTGATAGTGGAAGGAGAAGATAGTCCTATCTTTCAAAATGCAGAATATACACATTTTTTTGTAATAACAATAACAGTAATAAGTTGATCCTGTTTAGGAACTAAATACATGGCTTGATCAATGCAATTTAATATATGAGACCTGTAAATGAGATAAAGAAACCCGTAAAAGTTTAGGGAGCTATGTAGTCTCACCATACATTTTCAAGCTCTTTCTCACAGGCAGCATCACATAGCTTCGGTTTTTCTTCCGGAGGCAATCCAGCTGCTTCAGCCAAAGTAGTGCCACTCAGTAATCCTAAAAGTCCAACTCCTACATTCATCAGTTTTCTGCGGTTCATGACACCACACTCATCGTGACTCTCAACGATGTTCAACACTTGTAACCTAGCTTCTGAAGATAAGGCACCGGCATTGATTTTGTGTGATCTTCGATGATTGGAGGAATTACTCTTTCCAAATATACAACCTAATCACAAACAAATTGCTCACATTTTAGGTACGTAGATATAACATCAGGAGAAAGATGAAGCCATAGGTGATAATATCATAACTCTATCAAGAACTCACAATGTAAAGATGATTATTAGGCTAATGATTCCAGTTAAACTGATGTGCTCAGATAACATATTTCCACTGAGAAAACAAATAGCGTTAACTGAATGGAAACATTCGTTGATTAACCTAAGGAATAGGAATATCCAAATGAAGATCTCACTAGCTCGGAAAATATTTCCTTCATCATATTTGCCCTTGACATCAAATATTTTTCAAATTATGCTCGTAGGTTTAGGTGGCAAGAGTACGAGGATTATCATCAAACTACCTGCTATCAACAATTCATAAATCGAGCTGTGACAACTGGTATAGTCTTGCATGAAATGTTTTGCATACAAATGGCCCTGTAAGTAGGTTGAGTTTGATAAATAGCTCAAGAAAATCAAGAAATTTTACTTCACTACGCCATTAAAGTAAGCAAAGCGATTTTTTTGTTCAAATTTAACAAATGTTAGCTTAATGACTATACATGCGACTCGGATCTTCTTTTGCAATTATGTGTTGCATCTGCTATTGCAACGAATGATGGTCGCCAGATATTTTCAATTATTGATGGTTTCGGAAATGTTTATAACACATGGCGATCATACGTCGTTATAATAGAAGATGCAGGACGGAATTGCAATAAAGGATCCGAATCGCTAGACATGACCAGACACGAAGTAACAAGGAAACATCAAGAGATTAGAACTAGATTGCAGTCAATAAGAATAAAACAGAAAGATTGAATTTGTATTTAAATGAGTTCGTCACAAAATATATATTTCTCGAATAGCAACAAGCTAATTAAGAAATTCATTGCAGAACAATAAGAAAATGAAAACAATAAATGATGGTCAAATTAATAGAAGTCCATGACTTTAACCAAAAACAGTCAAATGATCGACCCCATAGATGAAAATAATTACACTGATTTCCTTTGCAGTCTCAATAAGACTCCTACTAATTAATTCAACAGTCAACACAAAAATAATAATCCATTTTTTTTTTCAGTCAGTATTTTTGACATTTCTCGAAAACCCATCATCATTCTCTTCGCAACCAGTGTCGATCAAAGTTCGAAATTTGGAAAAACAGAAAGAGAGGGAGGAATTGAGGGTTGCATTTTCAATTGGGTTAATTAAGAGCCAAAAAAAAAAAAAAAAAAAATCAAGATTAAGCAGAAACACAAAATAAAAAGAATTAACAATTAGAGAAAGAGAGTGAGTGTGGGTACCGAGTGGAAGTAGCAGAGATGGTGATGCCATTTTTGTGAAATGGTGATGAATAATCTGTTATCAGTCATTTGCAGCTCTATGGATAACGATATAACTAACACTTGGATTTCTAAGGGATGGTGTTGTCTTCATTTACAATAATACCCCTCATATTATGTTTCTTTTGTTTTGTTTGTTTGTTTCTTTTTTTCTTTTTAATTAATTTGGAGAAGAACCTTAAAACAAAATACTCCCTTCATTCCATATGTAACTGATAGGATATGGCCTAGCTCCTAGGCCCAACCATCAAGCCCAACATAATTGGGCTCGACAGTTAAGCTCGGCCTACGCAGCTCGGCCCAACTAAGAGAAACTTCTTCACCAAGGCAATCAAGACTCCTACATCGACTACAACTCAAGCTCCAAGAGAGATATAGAAACTCGGTGTCTATCCCTAATAAGAGGATCAAGCCAGAGTCCAAATAGGAGAAGAATTCATATTATAGTCGAACTCCATGTAACTATCTATAAATAGGGGCTTAGAATAGATTGAGAGGGGAGAACAATCTTGTAATCACTACTCATACAAGCAATAAAGATCCATACTATTTCTGCCCGTGGACGTAGATCTATTCTAATAGATCAAACCACGTAAATTCCTTGTGCTCTTTTTGCTTTCGTGTTCATTAATTCCTTGTCTACGTGCATTAATTACCTTACGAAAATAAGTTCGATCACTGGCGTCGTCTGTGGGAAACGAAAATTTGTGATTTTCGATCAAAAGTTTTCTAGGTAATCTACAGCCTTGACAGGAAGACCAACGCGATCCCCCCCAAACGCGAAATCGCGATTTGTTCGGAGCAGCTTCTGTTATTCGCCAATTCCGGACTGAAATCGCCACCAAATCGGACAAAACCACCCGGAAACATGTTCTACTCTTCGAGAGGATTCCAACGGTAGGTTTCCCGTCGAAAGCCGATCACCGGTGCGGCGGGAATCGGATCTGGAAGTTCGTATTGCTGCACGACTCGTGAAATCGCGATTTGTTCGCCACCGCTGCCGCCGCCAATAAGGAAAAGGATATTCAGCAAACCGGACAAGGTCCGACAGCAAATCCACCGGTTCAGGAAGCCGAAATCCACAAAGGCGAGGCAAGCCAGGCGCAAGATCTAAACCCGGCAACATACCGGCGATCTAGGAAAGAACACGCCAAAGGCCAGATTCCGGACAGACACGTTGAGCATGTTGGATAAGCATAGCAAGATTTTCTCCAGCTCGCCAAAAACAATACAAAGCTCAGCCGTGAAAAAGGACAACCCTCATGCAAAGATGGTGGAGAGCACGAAGCTACCTCCAGATCGCGGCATCGGCAAAAGTCCCCTAGCATCAGGATCATAGACGCACGGGACGCCGGGATCCGCCAATAGGGCCACCATCGCATCTCACCTCGCCGCAACGTCATCTCACCTCGGCGCGACACCATCTCACCTCGGCGCGACACCGTCTCACCTCGGCGCGATGAGGACAATTACCTCGCACTACGAAGCCATTATGGATCATAGCAGATCGGTTCGCAAGAGCCGACGAAGCTGACAAGTGCAAGCGCAAAACCGACAAGGCCGAACTATCGGATCGGAAGGAGGATCAGAACGACTGATGGCAAAGTCAGCAAAGTGCCTTCGACAGGCTCCAGCGTGCACCCCTGGAATCCAGACTCGGACCTCATCAAAATCAGGAACGAAGTCGATTCACTCCGTTGACGAGGCCGAGGACAGAGATCTACGAACTGCGTCGTGAAGAAATTGGTGCGCGACGGCACCCTCAAGAGGTACCAAAGTCGCGGCCGACGTTCTGACCAGTACGAAGCCCACACTCAAGGCAAAGCGCAATGAAGACGACGAGGACGAGGACCAACCTCAGTTCGACAGAGTCATAATAGCCGATACAGGGCTCCCTCAAGGTGCTACGAAGTCCTCTCTCAAAGCTGAGGCCCGAAGTCCTCAAACGGACAAGCCCTCACATAAGAGGTTCAAAAAGGACGAGGCCATCACCTTTTCCGATAAGGATCCGGTACCAGCCTCTAGGAAAGATTGCACTGGCGTTAGTAAACGCTGCAAGGAGGCTGCGACCCTATTTTCAAGCACACCCAAACAGGTCCTCACTGACCTGTCACTTCGGCAAGTGCTAATGAAACATCGAAGCCATCTGAGCCCATCTCGAAAAAGCCAAAGCCGAACCTGCAAAAGAACCGCCTAAAGATGGGTGGAAAGTATAAGTGAACGGGGCTTCGGGAAATTCGGGAGGCGGGGCAGGCATCATACTCCTCGGTCCAGATGGATAGGAGACAACCTATGCACTTCGGTTCAACTTCCCTACAACAAACAACGAAGTGGAGTACGAAGCTTTAATCGCCGGACTTCGCCTAGCTTAAGGTCTCCAGACACGAGCTGTACAATTTTACAGTCTCTCAAGTCATAGTGAGCCACATGCTAGGAGGTTACGAAGCTAAAGGCGACAGAATGAAAATGTACTTCCACAAAGCCAAGAGCCGACAACAATACTACTCATATTTTGAGTTGGTTCGCATCCCGAGGGGGCAGAACAGCCGAGCAGATACACTAAGCAAATTAGCCTTGTCATCCACAAGCCCTCCTGTGGAAGAAGTCAAACACCGAAGTGTAGACGAAGCCGAGGTCAACCCAGTAACTGACAACGAGCCTAACTGGAGGACCCCTTCAAAATTACTTGGAGAAGGGCGAACTACCCTGCGATAAGCTCGAAGCTAGAAAAATCTTGAGCAAGTCTCCAACCTCATCAGCATGTAAAGCCCGTGACCGTTCATGCAACGGGGGATACACATCGTCGGTCCAATAGACAAAGCTCTCGGCCAATTCCAGTTTCTCATCATAGCCATCAACTATTTCACTAAATGGGTCGAAGCTGAACCCTTGGCAAAGATCACGAGGTCAAACACCGAAGTGTAGACGAAGCCGAGGTCAACCCAGTAACTGACAACGAGCCTAACTGGATGACCCCTTCAAAATTACTTGGAGAAGAGCAAACTACCCAGCGATAAGCTCGAAGCTAGAAAATCTTGAGCAAGTCTCCAACCTCACCAGCATGTAAAGCCCGTGACCGTTCATACAACAGGGGATACACATCATCGGTCCAATAGACAAAGCTCTCGGCCAATTCCAGTTTCTCATCATAGCCATCGAATATTTCACTAAATGGGTCAAGGCTGAACCCTTGGCAAAGATCACGAGCAAGAACGCCCTGAACTTCGTCTAGAAGAACGTAGTTTGTCGCTTCGGTGTACCTCACATCCTTGTCTCGGATAACGAAACACATTTCACAGACAGGACATTCAGAGAATGGTGCGAAGGGCTTCACATTCAGCAAAAGTTCACCTCGGTAGCTCATCCTCAAGCGAATGGCCAGACCGAAGTTACGAACCGAACAATCGTCAAGGGACTTAAAACTCGCCTCGACAAAGCCAAAGGAGATTGGGTAGCAAATTTACCCCAAGTCTTATGGTCGTATCAAACAACTCCCAGGACCTCAAATGGTGAAACACCTTAGTTTGGTGTATGGAACCGAAGCAGTGATCCCGGTAGAGATCGGCTTGCCGAGCCATCGCACACAACTTCTCAGCCGAAGCCAATGAGGAAGGACTTCGAACCAATTTGGATCTGCTGGAAGAAAAGCGAGAGCTAGCCTACATAAGGGAAGCTAAGTACAAGCAACAAGTGGCTCGGTATTACAACTAAAGAGTGAAGTATCAACAATTCCAAGTAGGCGACCTCATACTTCGAAATAACGAGGTCAGTAAAGCTGAAAGGCTCGGCAAGCTTAAAGCCACATGGGAAGGACCTTACCGAGCAGAAGAAGTCCTCGGCAAAGGGTCATATAAGCTCGCCCACTTATCCGGTAAGCCAATACCCCGTGCATGACACATTACTCATTTAAAGAGATACCTTGCATAAGTGGCTGAGAGTAATGCCCAAGTTCATATAGTTCATTTAGGTCATTTAGGTTGTCTTTTTAGGGTCTTGCATATATCTTGCATTTGCATACATCTTGCACATCTCTCTCTACTCCACTTATGCATATTATCTCGCCCTTATAATTGAAAATCCTGACGAGGATGACATAATACCCTTTCGAGGATGAACAAAACCCCAAAATTAGGGTAAATTCCAAACGCGCGTACCGACCTAACCTTGTTAAAAATAGAAGTACGAACTCCCTTTGCTTAAAACGAAGTCACCACCTTTGTTAAAAGCGAGGAAGAACTACTTTTGTTTAAAACGAGGAGGCGCCACCTCGGTTAAAAACAAAGATACGGCCTTTGTTTAAAATGGAGAAGAGCCTAAACCTCGTCTGAAGACGAGGTCGTGCTAATTAAAGCCTAAACTTCGTCTTTGACGAAGTCGTACTATTCAAAGCCTAAACCTTGTCTGAAGATGAGGTCGTGCTAATTAAAGCCTAAACTTCGTCTTTGACGAAGTCGTGCTATTCAAAGCCTAAACCTTGTCTGAAGACGAGGTCGTGCTAATTAAAGCCTAAACTTCGTCTTTGACGAAGTCGTGCTACTTAAAGCTTAAACCTCGTCTGAAGACGAGGTCGTGCTAATTAAAGCCTAAACTTTGTCTTTGACGAAGTAGTGCTATTTAAAGCCTAAACCTCGTCTCATGATGAGGCCGTGCTATCTAAAGCCAAAACCTCGTCTTATGACGAGGTAGAGCTATTTAAAGCCAAAACCTCGTCCTACGACGAGGTAGAGCTATTTAAAGCCAAAAACCTCGTCCTACGACGAGGTAGAGCTATTTAAAGCCAAAACTTCATCTTGTGATGAAGTGAGCTACTTAAAGCCTAAACCTCGTCTTATGACGAGGTCGACCTACCTTCGTTTAAAAACGAGGACTAGCCGCAAGACATTTCTTTTTTACCTCGTCTTTTGACGGGACGAGCCGAACTCGATTTCGTCGAATTTATTTTTCGACGGGGCAAGGCATTTCTTTTTACCTCGTCTTTTGACGGGACGAGCCGAACTCGACTTTGTCGAATTTATTTTTCGACGGGGCAAGGCATTTCTTTTTACCTTGTCTTTTGACGGGACGAGCCGAACTCGACTTCGTCGAATTTATTTTTCGACGGGGCAAGGCATTTCTTTTTACCTCGTCTTTTGACGGGACGAGCCGAACTCGACTTCGTCGAATTTATTTTTCGACGGGGCAAGACATTTCTTTTTACCTTGTCTTTTGACGGGACAAGCCGAACTCGACTTCGTCGAATTTATTTTTCGACGGGGCAAGGCATTTCTTTTTTACCTCTATTTTGACAGGACGAGCAGAACTCAACTTTGTCGAATTTATTTTTCGACGGGGCAACGTACTTTTCTTCGACCTCGTCTTAACTAGGAAGTACACGATTGACTTCGTCAAATTTATTTTTCGACGGGGCAACAGACTTTTCTTCGACCTCGTCTTAACGAGGCGGCACGCGATTGACTTCATCAATTCTACTTTTGATGGGACAACGTACTTTAGACTACTCCTACCTCAACTATTTCTCCTAAATCACACCCTTACTTCGACATCTTTTTTTGGGGGGGGGGGGGGATGTGATAAGATATGACCTAGCTCCTAGGCCCAAGCATCAAGCCCAACATAATTGGGCCCGACAATTAAGCTCGGCCACTAAGAGAAACTTCTTCACCAAGGCAATCAAGACTCCTACATCGACTACAACTCAAGCTCCAAGAGAGATATAGAAGCTCGGTGTCTATCCCTAATAAGAGGATCAAGCCAGAGTCCAAATAGGAGAAGAATTCATATTATAGTCGAACTCCATGTAACTATCTATAAATAGGGGCTTAGAATAGATTGAGAGGGGGAGAACAATCTTGTAATCACTACTCATACAAGCAATAAAGATCCATACTCTTTCCGCCCGTGGACGTAGATCTATTCTAATAGATCAAACCACGTAAATTCCTTGTGTTCCTTTTGCTTTCGTGTTCATTAATTCCTTGACTACGTGCATTAATTACCTTACGAAAATAAGTTCGATCATTAACGTCTTGTTCTATTGTGCACGAAAATTAAAGAAAAAAATTATAAAATGCAAGAAGATGATGATAGATACACACTTTTAAGTGTTATTTTTTTAAAAAAAACAAAAATAAAATATAAACATGACACTATTTACAAGATAATCAACCCAATTCGAAAAAATAAGACGTCATTTATTAGATAGATGGAGTACAATAAAGAAGTCGAAAAGTTCACATTATCAATTACAAATATGCCGGAAGGACTATATAGTAAGGACATAATAGAATATTCATATTTTATAAAATATATATTTTTTTTTATAAAAGTATAGATAATGATGAATACTTGCGTGTAGTCGGACTGACCATGCAACTGGTCAAACCCGGCTAGAAAATTTGACAAGACTTTAAAAAAAATGATTCAGTAAAATGTCAATTGTTGTGAACAAAACTGCCAATCTTTACGATGATCGAAATCTTTAATTTTATCATATTGTCTTGTAATGGTTAGATCCTATGGTATTTATATATTTACATCTTATGCGTGATGGGAATATTTTATGCGCTTCATGAGATAAAAATATATACAGTATTTATTATTCTTCTATTTTTAGTCGAAGTGTCAAATAAAATTGTCAATTGTCATGAATTGTAAAGAGTTAATAATATGATTATTTATACTATATCTTATGATGAGTAATAAATTTTGTTTTTACCTCCACAAAATAAAATGTTCATTATTCTTCTAGTTTTTAATAAAAAGAGTGTGTTGTTGTGAATAAAAAAGAGTGTTGTCATGAATAAAATTATCGTAAATTTTATTTTCACCTCGGGTGCGTGTGTGTGAGTGTATTGTGTTTGCTTGATAAAAAAAAATTGTTAATTGTTGTAAACAATTTTTTTAATTTTAAAAATTTAAAATTAATAGTATAATTTAATACTACTACTTTGGTAAATACATATCCAAATTCAATTAAATTAATAGATTGGCTATGTAATATGCATATTTACTTTCTCTGAGTAAAATATGTCAAGGTCAATATTTTCCGTGCCTAGCCCGCAAACACCCTTAAAAACCTAGACTTTGTACTTGAAGAAATAACGTTGAAAAGTCTCTTTCATATAAAAATGAAGGAAAAAATGCAAATAAATACACCAACTTTGTCTGACATCCCGTTTTGGTATCGAACTTATTTTTTTTCCTGTAAATACACCAACTTTGCCCCGATGTTCAATTTTTCCATAGATTCAATTTCCGGCGAAATCGAAACTGACGTGACATCTACGTGGCTGCCAGACACACGCCCTTAAATTTTCCGGCCGACTGAGTAAACGACGTCGTCTCTTTAGCATTAAATAATGTCATTTGGTACAAATAGAGCTTCTTCTTTAAATTATATACACTTTGGTTTGTTCGAACCCTAAATCGACAAGAGAGAACAAAGCATTTGTAGGGTTGGCTCGAAGCATTGCTAGTCTCAAAGGGGAAGCCATGGCTGCAAATCAATTTCAAATTTCTCTTCTCCACCATCGTTCTCTCTTGTCAATTTATGGTTTGAACAAACCAAAGTGTATATAATTCAAAGAAGAAGCTCGATTTGTACCAAACGACGTCGTTTAATGCTAAAGAGACGATGTCGTTTACCCAGCCGGCCGGAGGACGTGTGTCCGGCAGCCATGTAGATGCCATGTTAGTTTTGATTTCGTCGGAAATTGAATCTGTGGAAAAATTGAACATCGGGGCAAAGTTGGTATATTTACAGGAAAAAAAAAAAGTTCGATACCAAGATGAGATGTCAGACAAAGTTGATGTATTTATTTGTATTTTTTCCAAAAATAAATTTGTAATTGGTGTGAAATACGAAAAATTTCCCACTTTAATTTCTCCTGGATTTGTTGAATATTCTAGTTGTACGTGAGGACGATGTCAACTTAAAAGAAAGTTCAATTCATAAAATGAACATATAATTTCTATTCACATCATTAATTAGTCTCGTTACTCATAGAATATCAAAAACGCGGCCTCCACTACTGAATTTCTCTCGTAAAAAGCTACAACTGTTGACTAATTGAATTTTTGTAGGGGAAAAAAAATATTTTCCAATGTACTGAATACAAATATTAAATATTTATGCAAAATACGTACACTAATAGTCCGATAAATTCATCTTGTTATAAAGTCAAGTCTAAATTTATCATTTGGATGATTTTATCGAGTTAATTTTGTGTATTTTGACTTATTATTTACTTGGAAGATAGACAGGCTACAAAATCTAAATTAAGTTTGAAATCAAATAAAATCCAAAATATAACACCACGTGAAATTACTTATTGTAATTTTTGGATAATCAGAACGTGAAATCAACAAACACGAGCGACGACAACCCGGTAATGAGAAGAACTTTGAATCGATTATAAGAAAATTGAGAAACAAAAATGCAGTAGGTCAAGTCAAAATTTCTAACATTTGACCCCCAACACTTTTCACATCCTATTTACGAAATTACCCTTTGAATCTCCAAGACCGAAAAAAAGGTTCATCTCAACCTCAAGGTCATATTCGGACTTCCAATACACATTATAAAATTTAGTGATGTAATCGTATATTGACAAATTCAATTATTAATAATACATGACTGCTTCCAACAAAAAATGGCCGTGGTCAACACGAAAACTTAGAAAATTTGCACTATAAATTCCGACAATCCAAACCATATTACATATCCATTCTCAACTCACAACACCTTAACTAGATCTTTCTCTCTCTACTTTATTCCAAATCTATTCCAAATTTTGTTATATTTCGCAAGTTTATAAAGATGAACTCCATGAAGATAAGCGTTCTGTTGATCGCAGTTGTGATATTTGTTTCATGCATGAGTAGAGTACAAGTAGATGCAGCAAGAGTACTACTGTCGGAAGATCTCCCACAAACCAGCCAAATCAACATTCCACAAATGTTCGAGAATGCGAAGGGGACGATGTCGTTTTGGTTTCAACAGCTAGCATCTGGACCTAGCCCTAGAGGACCAGGCCATTGAGTCTCTTACTCATTGGTAGAGATGGTTGAAGTGATGAGCATAGTCGAAGTGATTTAGGCTCTTTTTTCTTTTTATTTTATTTTATTTTATTATTATTCTTTTATTTCCTTCATGTATACTTTTTATTCAACTAGCAAAGATCACGTGCGTTGCACGTGGATCCGTTTGTTTTTTATTAATTTTTAACGTAAGATTTAATAAATTATTTTAGGATAAAAAATAACAATAAATAATTTGTAAACGTGATAAGAAACAGGACGAGTGTTGTAACGCCCTAGGCCCACGAGGTTGTGGGCCCGTTACGCAACGATAACACAATGAGCGTGCTAGCAACTACTTATCGTTCGTTCTCAATATCATGCAGAGTCGGACTTGACCATAAGCCCAAGAGGCTATCATCTCAGGCCCCAAAACTTTTAGGGCCCATAATTTTTGTTTTCTAAATAGTATTTATGTGTAATTCTTATTTTTATTTTAACTAATTTTTAATTAAATGCAACAAAATATACAAACATTAGCTTTATTTCATTTTTATAACATAATAATCTTTCACAATTTTAGAAAAATACACCATCTTTGATCTCTATTCAATTTTAACACGAACTTGATTTTGCCCAATTTGATTCTGACATAATACACACGATGTATTGTAAGTTCCACCTAACAATTTACGCGTGTAGATCAATTGCTGTCGTTTAATAATGTATCTACAACGACATTGTGTATTTACTAAATATATAAATGGACTCAAACAACATCACTTTCAAATATATTTTTGTGCACGTAGATTGTCAGGTGAAACTTTCAACGCTACGTGTGGGCCAAAATTTGGTAAAAAAAAATTCAAATCCGTATCAAAATTTTAACAAAGATCAAAGTTGGTGTATTTTTCTGAGTTTTTGAAAAATTGTGTTAAAAATATAAATGAAACCTAAGCCTGTATATTTTGCTACATTTAGCACTAATTTTTATTATATCTTTATCATTCTTTTCCAGGATAATTTTTTTAATCTTATGTTAACTTATTTATTTATTTATTTCAACTAACTTTTATTATATTATTCTATCATTTTTTGTACTACTATTATTATTTTATTTTATTTTTGCTTCTTAAAAGGCCTATTTTTTTTCGTTTTCGCCTAGGGCCTCATGAACATCAAGACTGGTCCCATCACTATGCCAAAATGATTAATTCAAGTTGTTAAAGGCCTTATTTACTTATTTGATGTGAGATGTCACAGTAGTTGCTACATGTGCATTAATTGTGTAATCATAGTGTAACTTAACTCTCCACTCATGTTATTAAAAGTAATATACTATGACCATAATCCTATTATATTTTAAAAAAAAAACCATATATCTACCATTTTTAATGTCTAAATGATTTAAAATGTGAAAATATAGATTCACATTAAATCTTTTCTTATTTGATTTTGATGGAAGGAGAATACCTTTTATGCTTCTCCTTAAGATACATGCTTGTTCAACGTCTCACCATCATTGCTTGGAATATCAATGCAATTTGTAATTTTTTTTTTCCTTTTCTCTTTCCTTGCATTTCATTAAGTTGTAACTGTGCATTTATTTGTTTTTTTAGTTTCACTTGAGTTGGTTTGATATTTTACTTTGCCTGTTTATTTTCTTTGACTTATGTTTCTTTGACTCTCCTGATTGATTTCTTCGTTCCTTCTACTTGATTTGTTTAGTGTTTTTGAAATGATGCTACTTCAACGATGTTGTTGCGATTTACTTTTTGGATTGTGCTTGCTATATATGAAAGTTATGTTTCCTAAGTAATCGATCTTTGCAAACTTGAATGTAGTCATGAAACGTATTTTTATTGTTATTTATAGGCTCAAACCTTTATAATAAAATAAAATAAAAAAATTCATCCTGAAAAATGTACTTTTTAAAATTAGAAATCTTTCAAAATTTCTTTAAAGTTTGAAAGTAAATTTATGAAAAACAAAATTATAGCAAGTACTAATCTCGATTTATTGAAGAGATATATTCATCCATCAAACAACCTAGATATATTGTCGGAAACATCATCGAACACTGTGATATATGTGCACATTCAATCCCTTTGTATAACATTCAAAATTATTTTTTTATATTTACAATGTTTACCTTGTTCTTGTCTCAACAACTTCTCTATGACATTTTTTGCAAATTGTAATTTGACCATTTTTAGGACATGATGTTAAATACTCTCTCTATCTTATAGAAAGTGAGATATTTTATAAAATATATATATATATAAATTTTATAAAAGAAATTCTATAAATAATTTACGGAGTATTTTTTTTAACTTTAATTCGTCTCATGTCATCAATACAAATCCGTTAGATCTCTGTCACTCAATGTTGAAGCAAATTTTGATTATCTAATGAATATATAAATATATAAAAAAACAAATAATTTACATATTTAATGATGAAATAGGAAAATAATTAATTTCCTTTCTAATTAAAATAGTATATCAATTGCAGTTTTTTAAAACACCAAATTGCAAATGGAGGAATCAAGTAGTAAGTATACTGATCTCCAATAAAAATACTAATTAAATAATTAAGTTCAATTTTATATCACTAATAGAAAAGGATTATTAATCGTAATATTACACCTTGTTAGTTTGCTTAATTCTTCCTTGATGGAAGAAGCTATGTCCAAAGTTATTGTGATACTTATCGATCTATACCAAATTAAATTATAGAGATTATTAAATAATAACAAATTAAATTTTAAATTACACAATTGCCCTTAAAATTAGATTTATAATAAAGATATATTAGGCAAATCAAAATTTGTAAGAATAGGCTCTTTTATAATAGTATAATAGATTATTTTCATTAGTCTCTGACAAGTAAACCGGACACTCAATAAATGTTATACTGTATTAGAACACGTATATATGAAAAAAAAATCATACCAACTAAAACACGTTTCATTGTAAGTTCCTTTATATGCAGAATTTTTGCCACTATGTCTTCATTTTTTCGCTTGGTATTGTTAACTACATATTGAAAATAAATCTAAGAAGTCCTATCAAATTAGTACAAAATGGTATGTTATGTATTTATTGATCGGACCTCAAAGACAAAAACCATTTTAAATCAATTGATAATTAATTTATACGGAGTACTTTAAAAAAAAATTGTATGTTTTTTACGTAGATATCTTTTGCAAATGGAATTTTCCAATAAAATTAATTAAACCGATTTTTAGATTAACTGTCACAACTATGTATTTTTGGATTTTGATTTCTCATTTTAACAGTTAATCTAACCAACTTAAAATCTCATGATTGCTTTTATAGTACGACAAATGATCAGTTAATTAATTCGTGTTCACCTCTAGTTAGGGGATGATATCCTCTATCTTCAAAATGGTGCCTCCCAATAGTGTCCTATAATTCAATTTTTTTATTAATTTTTTTATTATTTTTTATAAAAATAAAAATACCTTTAATATAGTAAATCATAATAGATATTTATAAGAAAAAATTGATTTTTTTTGAAATTATATACTTTAGTTTTGAATTTTTCAACTCTAATATACTAATAAAAGTGAAATAAAATGCTAAAAAATAATTATAAAACCTCATGGGGATGGGTGAACCCTTGAAAATAATCTTTAAATTAAACTAAATTATTATAAAATAAATTTTATTATTATTATTTTTTGCATGAAATTAAACCAATAGAAATTGAATTTGAGACACCATTGAAACACCATTTTTGGGATAGAGGATCCCAAATCCTAATTAGGTACAGTACGTTTACATAAATAAAGAATAATTTTAATCAAACATTATTACTAATGGAAACATTGGCAAATATGCCATTGGTAAATGAGATCTTATAAAGGTTTTAAAAATAAAATCCTAGCAAACCAAGGAGATCACATGGCCATCAACCGTAGGCTATGATGCTTCATTATTGATTGGCAAAAGCCCAGAGAAAAGAGAACCAAAAAGAAAAAAAAGATTACGAAAAGGGAATAAAATTATTTTTCTTTCATTATTTTATAGTAGTATGATAAATATATATGACCTTTTCCATTACATTATAAATGGCCTTGGTCAACAAGAAAACTAAGAAAATTTGTTAATGCCATGTATATCCAACAATTTGTTTTCAAAGAAACATATTGCACTATAAATTGGGACAATCCAATCCATACTTATCCATTCTCAACTTACTAACACCTTATATTTCTCTACTTCTCACCAATCAACTCCCAAATTTCGTTATTTTTCCTAAGTTTGTTAAGATGAACTCCAAAAAGATAAAAAACATTCTCTTGGTCACGTTCGCCATTTTTGATATATGTATGAGTAGAGTACAAGTGGATGCAGCAAGAGTACTACTGTCGGAAGATCGCCCACAAACGAACCAAATCGACATTCCAAAAATGTTCGAGAATGTGAAGGAGACGGTGTCGTATTGGTTTCAACTTTCAACAGCTAGCTGCGTCTGGACCTAGCCCTAGAGGAGACGGCCATTAATAAGTCTCTTATTCAAAGTGACCATGTTGCACCATATTATCTATAAGCTCGTTTAGATATTTTATTTACTTTTTGTTCAATTCTTTCATTCTTCTATGTTTTGGGGATGTAATAAATTTTTCTAATATAATTTCTTGTTAGATATATGAAAGTGGTGACAAAATATGTCTCCCCTTTGAAAGAATGTCCGCAGAGAGGTGAGCTTTGTATGAACCTCTTTAGAATTTAGATTAGAGCATTAATATATGTAACTATATATTTGGAATAATCCCATCCATGAAATTGCAAATTAAAAGTTTCAAGAAAAAAATTACATATCCCTAGAGATATATATGAAGATGATGATGATGATGATGATGATGAAGATGACGAAGAAGAAGAAGAAGAAGATGATGATGATGATGAAGCGGCACATATCCCTAGAGATATATATGAAGAAATCTTGTATCGCCTTCCCTCCGACGATCTTCTGCAATTCAAACTGGTCTGCAAAAAGTGGCGGCGCTGGATTTCGGGCCCTGGATTCATCAAGAAACATCTAGAAAGATCCAAGGCCGAGAGCAACGATTCAAGAGTCGTGGTTTCATCATATGGATATGGTGAAAGAAACATCATAGACTGCAAAAACGATATTATTACCAGAAAGAAAATTCCATTCGGCGCTGTGGCTGTCCTCGGATTGTGCGATGGCTTCGCTTTGTACTACAAAGATATTGCAACTGTTGATACGATAGCTTCGAATATGAAGAATGATATCACAAGTTGTGTGATACGAGTATATCTCGTAGGAGATTATAATTTAGATTATATCCTTTAGATTATTATTTAGCATATCTTTTCCTTATTTGTTAGGTATTTAGTATTATAAATAGAGTCATTATATTTGTTAGGTATTTAGTATTATAAATAGAGTCATTGTAATGGTAGAGAGAAGGAATGAATCAAGAAATAAGAATTATATCTTTTGCCCTAGTTTTTCTCTTTTCTTGTTCGTGACTCGCGAGCAACATCCATCGCTGCCGACAGAGAAAGATCTCCGCGTTCAGCTCTTCATCCGCCGACGACCTTGTTCGACGAGGCGCCGGTTTGTTTCGCAAGTTCGAATCTCTCGAACTCTCCACTGTAGGCTGCCGACGGGAATTCTCCCGCGTTCAGCCGTCTCTTTGCCGTCGACCTTCATCTTGAGGGCGTCGGATTTCTATCTCTCTCAAACAATCGGTGTAGTTGATCACTCGTTAGGGTTACGATCCTAACATTGTGCTATGATAGCTTTGAATCCGAGTACGGGGAAGTTCGAGGTACGTACACCAAATCCATCTCTACATAATGATCTCCCATATGATAAACATTATTTGCTCTTCACTTGGTTCGGTCGCCACCCTTGTACCGGAGACTCGGAGAGTATGTTTTGGTCCTTGCACGTGTGTTGGACAGGGGAACTAAGAAACATGTTGTGTGCAACGTACACAGTCTCTCTCGCATCAGTACAAACACAACTCTGCTATCTTCCTCCATATCTGAAGAGATGGAGATGGATGTGCCTATTAATAGATATGGCAGTTTTGAGAGAGTAGGGACCTTATTGCACGGGAGACTACATTATCTACTACGCAGAAGTGAGGTTATCTTAGTGTATGATTTTGAGACGAAGAAAATCGAGAGAACATCGTGTCCACGAACCTCTCATTTTGATGCATTAGGAGTTTTGGATGGATGTCTATGTGCATTCCCATGTGGTGAAGTGTGGGTGATGAAAGAGTACGGGGTTAAGGAATCTTGGACTAGATATAATGTAGATATTGAGATTGATTCTAGTCCAAATAATGATCTAATCCTATTTGGTGATGACTTTGGAAAGTTGGCCAAGTATAGCCTCAGAGATAGGGAGACTAAGCCTCTCATGTGTCTTTTTTTCTTGTAAAGTTATCTTAGCTTGGCTTATAGGGGATACTAAACAAGCCAAGAGTTTTGTTTCTGTTATGTTTAGTATATTTTTGTTTTTGCTCTTAGATACTAAACAAGTCGAGAGTTTTGTTTCTGTTCTGTTTAGTATATTTTTGTTTTTGCTCTTATTCTCTTCTAAGTTGTGTTTGATGTACGCCTTCATATCTTTTAAGTCATTGGGGTGTTCATTTGTTTCAATATATGATAATGATTTGTTGTTTCAGAAGAATAATGATATTTTATTTTAGCATATTTGTTTTGTATAATGAAATTAATAATGGAATGTCGAACGATAGACTAGAAGTACCAAGAACATGTTAAAGAGTGTTTGGCTAATGAAAAAGTAATCTACCTTTACAAGAATAAGAACAAAGGAAAATTATATCTGAATTTGAGAACTTCTTCCATGAAAAATTTCCCTTTGCCAAGAATAGTTTGGACGGCATCACACAATTTCAAACAGAAAAAGAGCAGATGAAATACACTAGAGCGAAGCAAAACTAATAGAAAACAAACTCGAACTCAATATTTTAAAAACCGAACCAAGTTCCCGATTTTTTCAGTAGAAACCCCGATCAAACCGGTTGGGACCATCGAGCAGGGTCTGGTTCTTAAAACATTGCTCCAAATGAATAAAAGTTACTACTTGTTTTGGGTCCAAACCATGGCCGGAGAAACCAAACTGTCTGTGCAGGCGATACTTGTTCTCTCCGTGGAAGGTCCGTAAGCCTTAAGCAGCACACTCTCCCTTTCCCACAAGTAAAACATGCCCACACTATCATAGTCATCGATTGCAATGATGTCGCCATTCGGACAAAAATTCGAATGTACCTGTATATCACCAAAATCAATATTTGCATATTTAGTCCAAGATTCCTCAACCCCATACTCTTCCATCACCCACACCCCCCACTTGTCCACTGCACATACATATCCATCTGCAACTCCTAATGCATGGCAATGCTCTAGTGGAGTAGCCATCCAGATTATGTCGTTCGCCTCGAAATCATACGCTAAAATCTCGATTCCACCATTGGTATCGATGCCGGAGCTCAAGGAGATTGGGCAGTGTACTCTCCCCTCCACAAGGTCCCT
Organism: Mentha longifolia; assembly: GCA_001642375.2. NCBI lineage: Eukaryota > Viridiplantae > Streptophyta > Magnoliopsida > Lamiales > Lamiaceae > Mentha > Mentha longifolia. The sequence continues at coordinate 6,997,412 of CM038110.1, read as the reverse complement.
ACAGTATGGTCAAATTCGTACAAACCTACCCTTCGGGCGTCGAAATCATCCTCCGACAAGTTCCCTATATGCTGGTAGACGTCCCAATCTAGCTCCCTAGTCGAGGAAGAGAGCGGTGTGTCTGTATCGTTGCGCGAGAGTGCATGAACATTGAATACGACGCATTTAGGTTTAGGTTTAGTGTTAGGGTTAGGGTTAGGGTTATCGTTATACCCTTCGAATCCAAACAAATACGCAATAACCAAAACATATTCTCCGGTAGAGGGGTGGCGACCGAACCAATAGCATATCAACTCTTTGTACATGATATCATCCTCCATTGATGGATTCAGTGCACGTACCTCGCGCTTCCCTGTGGAGGGATTCAAAGCTCCGATTTTCGTTTCGTAGTCATAGGTATCGTAATATAAAACCAAACCATCGCATGATCCGAGGAAAGATGCCTCCAAGCCCCAAGGGATTGTCTTAGTAATATCAGTGTCTGCGCAGTCTAGGATCTCTGCATCATAACCGGATGGAACCAGGATTCGGGGCTCGTGGCACTCCGCCTTGGACCTTTCTAGATGCTTCTGGATGAATTCGGGGCTCGAAATCAAGCGCTCCCAATCTCTGCAGACGAGTTTGAAGTTTAAAAGGTCGTTGGATCGAAGACGATGCAGGATTTCTTCATGTAAATCTAAAGGTAGAGTTACTGCTCGTCTTTTTCTTCGACCCATATTCTGCGACGGGATCGACTATGAGTTAATACACAACTTTTAACATATAGTAAAAATATATTTAATTGTACTATCATGAGTTCATCAAGTTAAAGAATCACATATATGACAAAATTGGAGATCTAATCCAATGTGCAAATAACCAAATTCTTCGTCTACACAACATAAATTAATACTATGCAACATAAACTACAAAGGTTAGAATATTTATACTTAATAGTACAGTTATCATACTTAATTCCACCAGAAGTGTAGCTATAAGAAAAAAGCTGAAGGAAAAAACTCATTCGATATATGTAGGGAAAATTTACAATTCACTGAGACCTTCAATCTAATTGGGAAATCACAATAAAATAACGAAAATAAACACAAAATTTAGAGGCAAGGTTTGTAGATTAGTCATTACAGGCAAAGAAGGTTTGGCGCATAACATCGATAGGACTAAACGAACGAGAATTGAAGGGGAGAGAGAGAGAGAGAGCAGAGAAATTTAATATAAATCCCAGATTAGGGAAAATGAATGCCTAAATTACTGTAGGTTGGGGAATAAGAATTTGGAAATGCCGCATTATTTCCCTATTCCATTAATATTATGAGTATAGATGTGTTAAGCGACTAATTTGAGCGATTTATATGCGCGACTGAGTTTCACATTCACTCTTCTTATTTTACTTTTTCCGATTCTCGCTCAATTTTCTTCCTAATATTCTGTGACCACTTTCTCTCTCTTCCTACCTAATTATTTTGCTATTCCATGTATATTTATCTCTATCTTGGATCAATGTTCCTGTGGAAGAACTGGCTGAACATAACTGAACCGGAGCCAAACAACCGAACCGAACCAGACGGTTTCGGACGTTTTTGGTTGACTAAAAAATAGGAATGGTCGATTTTGGTTGGTGAGTACAAAATCAATATTTAATTTGGACGGTCACGGTTTTTGTTATATAGATTCAGTACCGCCCAAAAAACTAAATTATAGCTAATACTCCCTCCATTGCACTTAAAATGACACATTTCAATAGTAGCTTTTCTGGCCACACTTCTTGATGATGGATTTTATGATGGATTTTTGAAGAACTCTTTCTTTTACGGGATACTACGACTGTCGTAGTATCCCGTAAAAGAAAGAGTTCTTCAAAAATCCATCTAAAAACCCATCAACGAGAAGTCTAGAAAAGCGTGCCAGAAAAGGCAAAAAAGAAAAGTGTTATTTTATATGAAATGGAGGGAGTACAATTTTAATTTTTAATTTTATATTTAAGAATCATGAGTTTATGAATAAAATAGATATAAGATTTACTTTATAACAACATTTAGTTTCTATATATTCCACAATAGTCTTAAGGTAGATTATTAGAATTTTTAACATTTTATGATGTTCAATGGTGAATCATGTATTGTAATTCTTTAGCTGTCTCTATGGTCATTTTATAAATTTTTGATCAAAAATATGCATTGATTGGATATTAGTTAGTGGTATGACTACATTTTGAATGAATCAATGGAAAATCTGAAATAATTAGAGAAGAAAATAAGAGAAAAAACATTTTGCATCAATAATTCGGTTTGGCTGAAATCGAACCGAAACAAACCATCAGCTTTTGGCTAGTTTTGGCCAGTTAAGTACAATTACTTTGGCTGGTTCGGCTATAATTTTTAAATTTTTTTGATCATCAGTTAAATCAATTTTAGCCGATTTTTGGCCGAACCGGCCATATGGTCAGCCCTAGGAAGAAGGGGAAACAATCAGACTATTTGAGGCTCTATCTTGGATCAAAAATAGGGGGCTCCATCAAGTGGTTTTCGAAACTGATTGTAAGTTGGTTTTTGATGCAATTTCACATCCAACGGAAAATTATTCAGAGTTTGGAGCGATAGTGGATAGTTGTGCTACTATTTTGAAAGAAAATATCCATTATCGTGTAAATCATATTCGTCGTGAATCCAATATTTTGGCACATCATCTTGCTAGAGTTGCATGCTAGGGATTATTCGAACCCTTATGAGTGGGATTATACTCTAGATTTTGTGGATGAGCTTCTTACTTTATCTTCTTCATGTTCTTCGTAATAAAAAAAATTCCGCTTCAAAAGAAGAAGAAGAATGATACGTGTTATTATATTTTTTGGAAAAATCTATATATCCTTGAAAATTGCAAATTAAACGTTTCAAAAAAAAAAAGAAAAATATAACTTAAATATGAAAGTAGTGAGGGATATTGCCAATATAGTCGATATGGATATTGGAGAAGAAAAATACTCTTTTGACCACCATAATAATAAAACCGACGGTCCAAAACTTCTTTTTCGCAATATAGGTTAAAATTAGGGGTGGACAAATTTACCGAAACGAAGGTATACCGGACATACCGTATCGGAAAATACCGTAATTAGCGGTATACCGAACTTTTCGGTACGGTATAATACCGTACCGAAGATAATCGGTATGGTAACGGTATGAGTTTTTCTATACCACGGTATACCGGTCAATACCGAAGGTTCGGTATACTGAAAAAATTCGGTATATACCGAACATTCAGTATATCGAAACTTCGATACATACTGATTATACCGAGATACTTAATGTTTGATATGTACATATTTTCAATATATATAGAAAATTATCAAAAAATTACATATATTTATTTTTAATATTAATTATAGTCTAATATCATTTATATTTTGAGAATATTTTAAATTTAAATAAAATCTTAATAAATATTTAATTATTTAACTAATTCTCAATACGTTAGTATTATCTAAAAAATATTATAAATATAATATACATAATTTATCTTTTAATATTTAACAATCAAATATTAGAATACATGTACTAACAAAGACAACAATTGTATTGTACTATAATATAAATAGTATTGTGAAATTAATTTACATTTGTTAAAGATGTATAATACAAGTGGATAATATTAGACATTAACATTTCACAAACTCTTTTAGAAAAAAAATCAGGAATGATATTCGATTTTTCGGTATACCGACATACCGAACTTCGATACGGTATACCGAAAATTCGGTACGGTATTGGTATGGACTTTGTTCCATACCGAATTTACGGTATATCAAAATTCAGTATACCGAAATATTCGGTACGGTAACGGTATGAAAAATGCATACCGAAAATTTTTGGTACGGTATCGGTACGGCGAATTTTTTTCAATATACCGTACCGGTCCACCCCTAGTTAAAATCATAGGAATAGTATCCTCTAGTCCCATTTCAGTGTACCAATCGTGTACCAAATATTAAAATTTATTAGTTTTATAATGTTTTTTTTATAAAAATAAAAATTATTATATTATAATTAATCAGAATAAATATTTATATTAAACAATAGAAATTTTAAAAATAATATATTTATCAACCCTAATTTAGCTAATAAAATTGAAATTAAATGCTAAAAATAATTATAAACCCTAATTGGATGGATAAATTCTAGAAAATAATTATAAAATTAAATTAAATCATTATAAATTAAAATTATTGAACAAAAATGTATAAAATTAGTATAAATTAGAATTTGATACACAATTAGAACACTGAAATGGGTACGGAGGATCCCAATTGAAAACCGTGGGAGCCGAAAAAGAAAAAGACATACACTTGAAACCCTAAAGCGTAAAGATGATTCGAAGAAAAGGAGCAGCGGCGGGTGAAGAAGAAGAAGCTGCACCGATCCCTACAGATCTATATGAAGAAATCTTGTATCGCCTTTGATCGTACACAGTCTCTCTCGCAACACAGTGCTATCTTCCTCCATATCTGAAGAGATGGATGGGCCTATTAATGAACATTACAGTTTTGAGAGAGTAGGGACCTTATTGAATGGGAGACTACATTATCCGGTCAGTGAAAGTTTAGGTATCCTAGTGTATAATCTTGAGACGAAGAAAATCGAGAGAACGTCGTGTCCACCAACCTCTTATGTTCTCGCATTAGGAGTTTTGGATGGATGCCTATGTGCATTCGCTCGGGGTGAAGTGTGGGTGATGAAAGAGTACGGGGTTAAGGAATCTTGGACTAGATATAATGTAGATATTGAGGGAATCTTGAAAGTCATCGCTCCGATTGTGGTTTGTCCAGATGGTGATCTAATCCTAATAGGTGGTCTAATTAGAAAGTTGGTTAAGTATAACCTCATGAGAGACTAAGCCTCTCATTGCTCACGAAACTTACATCAGAAGTGTTACTGTTGCTTCTTGCATAGACAGTTTGGTTTCTCCTGCTTTGGTTTGGGCGAAGTAGAAGAAGAGATAGATGTATTTTTTTTTTTTTAATTAATTTCTTCTAAAGAGTTTTGTTTCTGCTCTGTTGAGTATACTTCTATTTTTGCTCTTATTCTAAGTTGTGTTTGATGTACGCCTTTATATCTTTTAGTTCATTGGAGTGTTCATTTGTTTCAATATATTAATTATAATTATTTTAGCATATTTATAAAGTTGCAAAAGAATAGAGGGTACTTTCTTAAAAGATCCTCGTTCATGGTATGCTTTTGTTGGAAGTCTTGTATTATCTGTATAAAGTGTAGTCGAGATAATTCTATTAGCTATTTTAATTTCCCTATGTATGAACTGAAATTAAATTGAAGGTGAGAACAAAATACAGAGACTCTTTTTATCCTCCAGAATACTAAGCAAGTCTGCATATTTTGTTCTCTTTAATTCCATCTTCTTTGAACCTTTATTCCTGCTCTTTCATTTTGGTTTTGATCTTGGGCCATTTAGTTTATTTCACTACTATTTTATTTCACAGAGGAAGGAGTAGTCAAGAGAATAAAACAGAGAATAACTATCTGAAAAATTATAGTACCCATAAACACGATGAAAAAGAAATTTACTTATACAAGAAAAGAAAAGAAGGGGTAAAGAAAATAGTGGAAATTTTTTATCCTATATATAATGTGATCTCATTTATTCTATAAAGTAGAAAATATAGAAAAATATCATAACTCCAAATAATTGAGAAAATATTATTATAATTTGGAGTGAAAAAGTGAATTGATTTTATTTTTGCTCTTATTCTCTTCTAAGTTGTGTTTGATGTATGCATTTATATTTTGAAACAATAATGATATTTGGCCATAATGTGGCCGGCCACACAACGATATTTTTCATAATATATGTCATTTTAAAAATAATAAATAATTATTATAATTAATTACTTTTATATTTGAATTTCAAAAAATTTCCCCCAAAAATTACATATTTTTCTTTTTTTCATAAATAAAACGTAACAAATTATTTAAAATATTCAAAATTATATAAAAAATCACTTTTGAGTTCTCTTATAATCTAAAAAAGTTTGACATAAATATATAAATTATTACATGTTAAAAAAAATAAAATAACTAAAATTATGGCCGGCCACATTATGGCCGGATAGCATTACCCTGAATTAATAGGGACACACTCGGGTCAGCCAGAGGCACTGTGCGGCCAGCTAAAACACTGACACTTTTATTCGTGTAGATTAACACTTTTCTATATAAAGATTGACACTTTTAAAAATTGACATTTTATTCGTAAAATAATTATATTAAAGATTGCCACTTTTATTCGTATAGATTAACACTTTTAGTATAAAAATTGACATTTTGACCCGGCCACACTATGTGGCCGACCTCACCCAAGTTTTTATCGAATTAATAAATAAAAACTTGAATTAAAAATACTAATTATGCTCGAAACGTGCCCATAGTTCTTCGACCAAACTAGTTTGCCGACGGCCATGCTCATTCCTATTGCGTAAGCACACATTGTGTTCCATATAGGTCTCAAACGAAGGAATGCAACATCGAAATGAAATAGAAACTCCCACTCGCGGAAATTGCAAATTAAACGCTTCAAAAAAAGAAAATTGAGTCGATTTGGATTTTGGATAAGAAGAAATTAAATACTTTTTCCACCACCATAGTAATAATAACTTTTCAATAATAAACGAAACCGACGGTCCAAATCTCTTTTTTTTTCACAATATATTAATTAAAAAACTGTGGGAGTCGAAAAACGAAATACATTTGAAACCGTAAATCTAAATCTAAACCTAAAGCGTAAGGATGTTTCCAAGAAAAGAAGGAGAAGAAGAAGAAGAAGAAGAAGAAGAAGAAGAAGTGGAAGCAGCACAGATCCCTACAGATCTATATGAAGAGATCTTGTATCGCCTTCCCTCCGACGATCTTCTGCACTTCAAACGTGTCTGCGAAAAGTGGCGGCGCTTGATTTCGAGCCCTAGATTCATCAAGAAACATCTAGAAAGATCCAAGGCCGGGTGCAGCGACGACTCAAGAGTCGTGGTTTCGGAGAATTCTGAATCAACCATCATAGACTGCAAAAACGATATTATTACCAGAAAGAAAATTCCATTTGGCGCTGTTAGTATCCTCGGATTGTGCGATGGCTTGGCTTTATACTTGAAAGATGCAATTGATGTTATGCTAGCTTTGAATCCATGTACACGGAAGTTCGAGGTACGTACACCAAATCCATCTCTACATAATGATCTCAATAGTGATCATTTGATGTTCACTTGGTTCGGTCGCCACCCTTGTACCGGAGAGTATGTTTTGTTCGCTGCACGTGTGCTGGAAATCGGAACTAAGAAACGCGTTGTGTTCAACGTGCACAGTCTCTCTCGCGACGCACTGCTGTCTTCCTCCATATCTGAAGAGAAGGGTGAGCCTATTATTGATTATTACTGTTTTCAGAGAGTAGGGATTTTATTGCATGGGAGACTACATTATCCACTCGTCAGAAGAGCAGCGGCTATGATCTTAGTGTACGATCTTGAGATGGACAAAATCGAGAGAATGCCGTGTCCACCAACCTCTACTAGTGTTAGTGCATTGGGAGTTGTGGATGGATGTCTATGTGCATTCTGTTGGAATGAAGTGTGGGTGATGAAAGAGTATGGGGTTAAGGAATATTGGACTAGATATAATGAAGATGTTGAGGGAATTAGGAAACAAGATTGATTCTAGTATGTTGAGTGGGTTCATTCCGATTGCGGTTTCTCCAAATAATGATCTAATCCTAATTGGTGGTGCCTTTAGAATCTTGCCAAGTATAGCCTCAGAGATAAGGAGATTAAGCCTCTCATGGCTGACAAAACTCTCATCGGAAGTGGCATCCAAAGTGTTACTGTTACTTCCTTGCATAGACAGTTTGGTTTCTCCAGCTTCGGTTTGGGCGAATTGAAGATATAGGTGTTGGTCTTTTTTTTTTTTGCTTTTAATTTGTTCTGAGTTTCGTTTCTCTTTTGTTTAACTTTTGTACTAGTGTATTTTTATTTTTGCTCTTATTCTCTTCTAAGTTGTGTTTGATTTACGCCTTTATATCTTGAAAGTCGTTGGGGACTTCATTTGTTTCAATATATGATAATTATTTATTGTTTTACCGCATCTTCATGTGGCCGAGAAAATTTTGAAATATATCAATAGTAATCTAGACCTTGGTTGTCATTGCTTGGCTTCATGGATGCCGACTTAGAGGAGATTTGAATGATCGAA